>SRPO01000116.1:0-65915 GCA_018360065.1 Claviceps pazoutovae
ACTAGGGTTTTTCCTCTATGATTTACCATGTAGAAGTTCTAGAACTGGGCAGCCTAGGTCAGCTCAGCTAGCGTATTTAATAATAATAATAGGTATTTTCACTTTGCCACAAGTTGGGAAACTTAGCTCTTCAGTCAAATATACACCCACCATGTGCCCCCAAATTACTTAATAGATGTAGAGATAACATAGACAAGACGTCTTCCAGTGTTCATTTCTCCACGGCATCACCACCGACAGACCTCACTTGGACAACAGAGGTCACTTCTACAAGCGCCTTGATCGAGGCATCCATGCGGCAGTACTCTACCGGAGTGACATTGTTTTTGGATTCGCAACGATACAATTGCTAGTCATCCAGTCCCCGACCATGCCAGCCTTGAGAAGGAAATATGTTAGCAGTGAACCCTGCGGCATTTGGCCTCCAAGGAATGTGTCTTGGCAAGGTACTTACCATACAACTCGAGAGTATGGCCGCAGTAATTTAGGCCAGGTACGCAGTCCCCGGCCTGTACCACAGGGTTGATACATAGCAGCCAGTGTGGCAATAACGACGGATGGAAACTTGACCATTGTGAAAAGGTGTTTGAAATATGAATCTTAGGGCCACAGAAGGAGTTGTAAATCGAGTCTTGAGAGGAGTGGAACAATGAAATTTTATAGCTGCGCTGCTGCGTGACATTGGAACAGCTTCCTACATGGCTCCAGCCTCCGGCAGATGTCTTACCACCCTCTTCCAAGTTCCATTTGTGTGACATCACAAAACAAGAGAATATGTATACAAGTTGAAACATTCGGTCAATGGTCTGAACTTTGAAGTTGAATCATGTTGGACAAACCTGGCCAAGGTCCGTTTACTGCAGCGGGGGGTTCATGCGAAGGCACCACATGCACCGATCACAATCATGTCGTCTGTAGGTAGCATTGCTTCTTCTCCGTGCTGGCGTATCAGCGAAATTCAAATATGCCATGGAGCTTGATGAACGAGATGTAGAGATGGCATCATGCATGAGACAAGAGGCTTGCAATGTTCATTTCCCCACAGCATCGAGTTTTAAAAATTTAAACAGATGTCTCTTCTGCCGGCCTCTCCATCGCTTGTTTCGACTTGTTGTGATGCCAAGGGTTATAAGATAGCTAGGCGCAGATGGGAGTAGCTAATGCAGCTACCGTAGCTTCTATGCAAAGATTAGCCGCCGCACAGAACAGAACACTGGCGTGATTTCACCTTGTCAGCAAAGCCCTGTCAAAGACAAGGAATATTCCTACCTGCTACTGAAATGGTGCGACAAAGGAAACTGCTGCTTGGCCGCGAGGGTAAGCCTGAACTGCACCAGTCGATGTGGGCGGAAATCCTCGGCAGCGAGCTGTCGAGTCTCGGGAAGGCTCTGAAACGAGAGCACTTGAGCACCAGTCTCATTGAGGTGTGTGAGGTGTGTCAATTGAACGCAGAGCGCATCGCTACGTTTGAAGCTGCCGGCGTGAGCGGTAATTGCACAGCCAGCCCGGGCAGCAACCGGCTTGAAAAGCCTGCAAAAGAGACTGCAAAAAGAGCACTCAAGCACCGTTAGTCAGTCGCACAAGGCCATCAATTGAGAAAGGCAGAGCGCATCGAGATGCTTGGAAGCCGTCGAACATTCTGTCGACTTGAAGGATGCTCATGCAACCCGTGGGCGGAACCCCGGAAATGGGAGTTGTGGAGAATGGCCTTGAGAAGTTGAGATCAGAGAGGAAGGCTGTTCATGATAGGCACCCCCGCCCCACTCCGGTGACGATGTTCCTTCCCCGGCCGATGCGGTCACAGTGCACACAGCCTCGCAGAGTCGCCACATCGTCAAGACGCAACGCCAACGACCAAAAAAGTAATTTCGGAAAATTCTCCCATTGCCTTGCCATCGACAAGCACCACCGCGCATCAATCAATCGATTCACATACCCCTCAGCTCTCTGACACTCAAAACATCAAATCACGCAGAACGCCACTCATCCTCTCTCGCCCGAGCAAGCTTTACGACCCCGAACCACTTTACAGTGTCCGTTTCCTACCCCTGCAACCCGCTCGAGCTTCAACACCTGCCAAAGTACCGAGGCACACGATCTGAGAAACCACTATCATCACTACGACTGCCTGCTTCAACAGACACAGTGTCTATTCCTTGCCTTAGAGCGGGACGTCATAACTCTCCGAGGACGCACAAGGCTGCAAATCGGATCGCACCCTCTGGTCTCTCGTCGAGGAAATTGAAGCAACAAGAGAGACGCGACGTAGCTCTCATCACACACACACACACACACACACACACATATATATATATATATATATATATATATATATCACACAAAATGTCGCAATCGCCATCAATACCCGTCAAAGTGCCCTCCTATGCCGCCAATAACACTCCCGCGACACTTGATGCCGACCTACGCTCCCAAATTAATGCATTGCTCCTCCGAGACGGGCATGTTAAAAAGTACGTCTTACAAGTGACGCTTCCACAACGAACCCCCCACCCATCAACATCCCCCTTCCTCTTTCCTTTTTTAAATTAACCGCCCATTTACAAATAATAAAAACAGGATTCAAGAAGCCCTCCTACATGCCCTTAACTCCCACTCCACAAATTGGCCGACCCTCATCCAGAATCACGCACTTTCCCTACTCCGCTCCGGCGAAATCTCAACGTACCCGGCCCTGCTGCACCGTGTGCTCGAAGACGTCCGCGGAGCTTCCTCCAGGAGTTTTTCCAACGGCAACAAGACCAACGGCGACGCACCCTCCAAGAAGGTCAACGGCACGGCGGCCCCGACGGAGAAGCCGAGTCTCGCCGTGCCAGGGGTCGTCATTGACGAGGCTCTGCGCGTCACAAGGGAGAGCCTGGAGATTGTGTGTGAGATGGATAGCGAGATTGCGAGTTGACTCGCTGCCCAGGCTAGAACGTGATAGCTTGGGATAATACTGGAACACGTGGATTTGCCGAATGAACAGCATGGTACACGAACGCTTGTAAGGACATTATACATACAAGAAAGTCGTTCTTGAGCCACCAAACTTGAAGTCGCAAACACGACTTGGAATAATCCTACTGGATGAGGAGAGGGCACCCATAAGCAAAAAACAGCATTGGCACCGCATACACGCTTGTGCCCCCTCTAAGAAGTAGTACATACTCAATCACAACACGCTGAGATGTGTTACCGCACTACTTACTATACTACTACTACCCGCTCACCTCCCTGCCAACACTGGAACAAGTTACAACACATCTCAAAGAAGGCATGTTGTTTCCCCTTCGAACATAAACTTAACACTGGATTTTGGAATACTCTAAGCACAACATGCGCGCCTGCAAGCCTGGCTAGGAGTCGCCAGTTAGTATGCAGCCTCAAGGAATGAATGAAAACGAAATGGGGAGTTGGATTGGACAAGTACAAGGACATTTGGGATATATACCTGGGATACTTGGACGGCATTTACATATACATAGATGGGTGACATGCAGGAGGTATCCTGAATAATAAACCGGGAAGTCCAAGTTATTGAGTCCCGACTGATGAAGAGCTTTCTTTCCGTATTCTTTCCGTAACCTTTCCTTCAATGGTGAACCTCGATCCGCGCTCGAAATTACCGCGGTGTTACGGGACAGGACTCTTACAAGATTTATCTAGACTTTATCTCCATTATGTAGTCAACTATGTACTATACTAATATATTACCGTTGTATTCCTGGGCTGTGAACACAGACTACAGTAGAGGTGATGCCATGTCAGAGGCCCGGATATACTTCATTATGTTGTACTTATCGGCTACAAGAACACGTAAAGTACCTAGTGCCACGCGAGAAGGCCTCTCCGTGCTTCATCTTATATACATACTGTAGATCAATATCACCTCGTTTAGGATGAAGTTATAAACAGGTTGAAAGGATGCCACATGTACGCCCATGCCGTGTCATTGGCCTTATCATCATTCTTGTCTAGACCAGAACAGAGCAGCGGAAACATATCTCCCACGCGCTTCGGTAAATACACATATCTCACATGCGTCACTCATTCTCGACACTCTCTCGACGCTCATCATTAGCATCGACCAGCGCATTACGTGTGAAAGCAATATAAAAACAATTGGCTTCTAATGTACCACCGAGTATAAGCTTCATCATGCCAACTTCCCCATCCTGATCCTCCTTCGACAGTGAAACTTTACCGTGTGCCATTTCTTTCTACCAACTCCCAGAATCCCAAAAGAATGCCCGTCCGTTCCTGTATAATTCCTCCGCGGCGCGCAGTCTGTATGAATGCAGACACCAGATCTTAGTCGTACAGATCATCATCATTGCCAGCATCGCCAAAGCCATTGCCGCCATTACCTGCCGTCTGACCGTCGGCACCAGCCTCCGGGAACTTGAAAAAGGCGCCAGGCCCAGCGTTCTTCATCTGCTGGGCAAATGCCTCGTACCGCCGAATCTCCACGTCACTGACGGACTTGCGTGCCATTTGCATAGCCTCTTCGAAGTGGGCCTTGGTTAGCTCAGGAACGGGGTCTTCAACCTCCTCATCAATTTCCATCTCGTCACCAGCAGCCTCACGAGCCTTAGTTCGCTCAATATCGACGCCGATGGATTCCTTGATGGCAATCTTGACCGCACGCTGGGTGATGAACCCAAGATCAGCACCGGAGAAGCCGTGCGTCTTGGTCGCAATGTATCCCAGGTCAACGTCGGAGGCGACCGGCGTCTTGCGCAATTGAGCCTTAAGAATGCTTAGTCGGCCAACCTCATCAGGTAGTGGCACGTAGATGAGTGAATCCAAACGTCCAGGACGGCACAGAGCAGGATCGAGCTGCTCGGGTCGGTTGGTGGCGCCGATAACAAAGACGTTCTTCTTTGAAGTCATACCGTCCATTTCTGTTTCAAGCAAGTTAGCATCATTCCCAGGAAAGCGTTGGCGCTGGTTTGTATTTCATGGTCACGACTTACCCGTCAAAAGTTGATTCACAACACGGTCAGAGGCACCGCCAGCGTCTCCGACAGAGCCGCCACGGGCTTTGGCAATGGAGTCCAGCTCGTCGAGGAAGACAATGCATGGCGCAGCGGCACGGGCCTTGTCGAAGATGTCACGAATGTTGCTTTCTGATTCGCCAAACCACATGCTGAGCAACTCGGGGCCCTTGACAGAGATGAAGTTGGCAGCGCACTCGTTTGCGACAGCCTTGGCCAACATGGTTTTACCGGTACCAGGAGGACCGTAGAACAAAACTCCGCGTGACGGCGAAAGACCAAACTTGAGGAACATCTCTGGATGGTCGACGGGGTACTGCACCTGCTCGCGAAGGTCCTGTTTGACAGCCTCGAGACCACCGATATCTTCCCAACGGACGTTGGGAACCTCAACAACGGCGACTTCGCGCAGAGCAGAGGGGTTGGAGACGCCTAGGGCGAAGCGGAAGTTCTCCATGGTAACACCGAGAGAGTCCAGGACCTCTGCGTCAATCGTATCCTCATCCAGGTCGATCAAGTCCATCTTCTCTCGAATCTGCTGCATGGCAGCCTCTGAGCAAAGAGCCGCAACATCAGAACCAACATAGCCGTGAGTTTCGGACGCAATCTGCTCCAGATCGACATCGTCGCCGAGCTTCATGTTCTTGGTGTGGATCTGAAGAATCTCAAGACGGCCAGTAGGGTCGGGAACACCAATGTCGACTTCACGGTCAAAACGACCAAAACGACGGAGAGCAGGGTCAATGGAGTTGGGTCGGTTAGTAGCAGCCATGACGACCACGTTGGATCGGGCCTTCATGCCGTCCATGAGGGTCAACAGCTGGGAAACAACACGGCGCTCGACTTCGCCATTGGTCTTGTCACGCTTGGGAGCGATCGAGTCGATTTCGTCAATAAATATGATGGCAGGCGAATTCTTCTCGGCCTCTTCGAACGCCTTCCGCAGGTTTGACTCAGATTCACCGGCCATCTTGGACATGATTTCAGGACCATTGATCAAAAAGAAGAAGGCACCAGTCTCATTGGCCACAGCGCGAGCCATGAGCGTCTTACCAGTACCAGGAGGGCCGTAAAGTAAGACGCCGCGAGGAGGCTTGATACCGATCGATTTGAATAGTTGGGGATGTCGCAGAGGTAGCTCAACCATTTCTCGAATCTGGGCCATCTGCTTTCGGCAACCACCAATGTCATCGTACCCAACCTCATTCAGGTTGTTCTCCTCTTCGTCTCGCTCAATAGGATCGCCCTCGCAGTGTATAACCGTATCTTGTGCAACGATGCCGTACTCTGGAGGGTCTACTTCCACCACCTTGAATTCGACTTGGCGCATACCGCCACGCACGATGAACAAATCACCTTGTCGGACAGGTCTGTAAGCCTCTCGAAAGTAAGGGGCAAGGAAAACATCGAAGAGAGAGCCGGTGATGCCCTCGACTGTATCGGCGATAGGCAGGACAGCGATTCGTTTGGCCTGCAAGCAAACGTCAGTGAACAGTCCAAAGCGTGGTACCAATGCAGCGTCGGGCCATTACTGACATATTTGATATCAGGGCAAGGCAAGATGGTGATCATGTCGCCATGCTTGACACGGAGATTGTGGCGGACGACTCGATTGATGCGAGCGCTGCCATCGTCAAGCTCCTCGTCGGCGAGAACAATGAGAACGGTGTCCTTTCTCTTTTTACCTCTGACGAGGACTGTGTCGCCTCTGAATAGCTGTAGAGCGTCCATTGTGGCCTCGGACAAGGCAATAATGCTGTTGTCATCGTTGACGGCATCGGTAACCCTGAGTGGGAGGTGGAGAGTCAGCACAGCTCGGTGACGTCTTGAACCGGTCGGTGTAGCTGTAAGTAGCAACATACATAAGCTGGTTGGGCTTCTTCTTCTTCTTCAAAATTGCAGTCGCAGTATCGTCTTCCTGTTCGGCACGTTAGCTGATGCACCTGATGAACTGATGCGAGCTTGGGCGTTGACGTTGGAAACGCACATGTTTGATGTCGGCACCAGAAGTATCGCTATACGCGGATCATTAGCCATAAATGTCAGTCAAGAAGGCATGTGGCCAGAGAAAGAAGCATCCATCAAAACATGAGGACTCACGTCAAGTTGACCTTCTTCTTGTGGTCCTCAGGCTGGGGAGCCATGATGTAGCCGTGTCGTTGTTGAGATGCTTGTGTAGTGATTGAGACCGCAGTCAGACGAGATGTTGGCGCCCTGAGAATAAAAGCCTCGCGGCCTTGGCGTTCTTCCCAAAGAGTGCAAAAACGTTGAAGCGGATGGGAAGGGCAAGGTTGAGGCAAGGGGATGGAAATTAAAGAGGGCGTGAATGCTGAGATGGAGAGGTCGAGATGGCAAGGTGCAAGTTCCGTAGCAGCAAGTCGAGACAGCAATGATACAGCGTGCGTACAACGGGTGTCCGTTGTGATTGGCAGTCCACTACCTGAGAATCGCGGCCGCAGTCCACTAATTCACAAGCTACAGTACCTCACGAACTGTGAATGTATTACTCGCACGAATCTAGCACCATCTGCCGGCTTGCTAATCCACAGGGCAGCCTACAGGGCCAATGATATCACCAGGTGCGAAGGGCCGGATCGGAACATCCATGATGCAGGCAGTGAAAGAAGCTCCCCCGCTACAATTAGTGAGTCGTGACGAAGGCGAAAAGCGGAAGCTTCTGCGGTCTTCCACTGAAGACCAGGCAGCCGGGCGAGTACGTGTTCTGTGTTGACTTGTAAGTTGTACCGGCCCCGCATGCGGTCGCGATGACGATTCGTATGTACATGATACATCATACAACACCGACTCGCCTGAAATGCCCTACATAGGTATCATGATCTCTTCATCCCGTTTTGCTCATTGTTTATTGCACAAGCTCGGTTCTTTGTATGACGTGGTGCGTGGTTCGCACATTTGCTTGAGCCGTGCAACTGTCTTTCGAGCTTCTTTGAAATGGCAATCTCCTACCACCGACTCTTGCTCGTTGTAATTGTCGGGTTGAGTTGAGTACCTTGTGCGCCCATTTTCAACAGAAAAGATTCACTAGTTCAGTGTGTGACATTGCATCTCGACAGATAACCGCCAGTCATGAACTCAGGTAGGCTCCTATATGCGCCGGGTACTCATGTGTACCAGAATGATCACAATCGTATTCTCCAGGTCCGGTCATCGGCCAGCTGCCATCCAAGCGCAAGAGCCAACAAGCCGTCGCATGCATTATTAAGAATTCGAAGACTTCATCATTCATCCTTCTCAAAGGCATCATTCAGATACCTCACAAATACCTCCCTCATGCCATCGCTCGCCATGTTCCCAACGCTCTCCAGTCCAATGCCGCCCCGATTCAATCCCACAAAAGCTCTCCGTAATCGTTGCAGTTGCGGCAGTGCAAGCTTCTTTCCTGAAGGCAGGTCCACGACCAAATCCTCCTTGCCGCTCGCGTTGAGAGGGATCTTGACTTCACCACCGCCGTCTTCACCCTGCTGCTCCAGTATCCTTTTGACGATATCTTGAGTCTCACGCTCCAAGACGTACAAATAATCCCCACTGGCGTCACGGCCACGTTGGATGGTAGACTGATTTGGTTTGACAATCTTTCGTCCCTCGCCGGCCATGGCATCCCACAAGTCGTCAAACGTTCGCTTCGTTTGGGCCTCACTGTCGTCCCACAAGATAGCGAAGAGCGGGGAGTCCCACCTTGTCATGGGGTTTGGTTCCTCGTACCGAAAGACAAGGTTATCCCAATTACTTTGAGAGTATGGCTCTGCTCCGGTCTCTGCGCTTTGGGGCTCTTCTTTGTTGCTATCGTCATCTCGTGGAATCTGGTCGTCAGGGTTTTCGCCTCGGTCGTTCGCATGTGAATTCGCTCTTTGTAACCTCTCCTCGTTGACTTGTCGAGCCTGGTCTACGGAGCAGGCAACGCGCAATATGCAATTGGGTGTTCGAAGAGCTTTCGCCTCGCAGTGAAGCTGGTACCGCCAGCCTTTGATGTAATTCAAGCCGTCCAGGATAACAAAATCCTTGTCTGACAAAACACGCTTCACGGCGCCATATAGAGCTGCTCGAGCGTCCTTCTCGGACGAGTTTGCTGAACGGGTATGCAGGCGCACGGTATCGGGTGAGAGATCGTAGACAGCGCGTGATATTGACAATGAGTCGTCGGAGATCAGGTGTAATCTATATTTAGCGGGCTCGGTCTCTGCGATGCGCGCAGCCAGATAATCGTAGAGCTGCTTTGCGCAGGTGGATTTGCCCGACGTGGGAAGGCCCGAGACAATAATCAACTGTGGGCGGGCAATGAGCAACCATCACTATGGACTGGGCCTTTGGCCGGTACACACGTTAGGGGAGAAGTTCCAAGACGTACAGGCATCGTGGCCGAGTTGTTGAGCGTCTGGGCAAGACGAATCGCGACTCGTCAAAAGTTGGCGATCGGCATAAGGTAGGTACATATGTACGGAGTACATACATGTTTGACGGTGGGGTCTCAGCAAGTTCTGCTGGGCAGTGACGAAAACTCCACGTTACATAGTTCGTGCCGATGCCGCGCCTCTCTGCCATCGTCACTCAAGCGACCAGTTGAATTAGCGCTTCACGGCTCGCTGTAACCCCTTTGGGCAACTCTTTCGTTTTTTTTTATGCTGTACATACCTGGCTTCGACGACTTCCTGGCTGGCGGAGGGGGGTTTCTTACTCTCCGTGCTGCTTCTTTGCTCACTCAATGATTAATTCCACGAGAAGCAGCCACACTGCTAAGCTGACAAGTTAGGGCCAGATAGTGCTAGTGTTGATCGAAATTCCTTCCCTTTCAGCGAGCTCTCGTTCCACACTATTGTCAGAATTGGTTCAGTTGTCCTCATCCATGTAACATGTCGGATGGGCTGCAATAGCGTCCAGACAAACTACCTACCTACCTATGTGCCCTAGGTGGCGAAGTCAACGACATGGCACTTGATTACAGAGATGATGACTTGTGCCCATACATGATCAAAGCTATGTTTCTGCTTTCCTCCGTTGGCGTGCCTTGAGCCGAACGCACATGAATGAGGCTGACGTCGAGACGGTTCTGCATGGAGGACCTTGAAGCTATAAAAGCTGCCTGTTTGCCGTCGTATGAAATGATTGAAATTTACTCTCAATTGAAACGCCTCTTGAACGAACGCTGACCAAGGGGTTGTGGGAATCTACACTCAGGCATCATCCTCATCTTGTTGACCTTTCGTTCTTCTCTAATTACCCAAGACGAGGGATAACCAGTCGTGGCAAGTTGCGACTCGCCGTTTCCTCTTCGACAACAATGCCTCACCTCGACACATACGACATCATCTCCATTGTCGGGATCCCTATCTATGTCATCTTACTCGCATGCGCAATCGTTCTCTGCATAAAGCATGGCTTTTACAAGTCCGGAGGCTGGCATTTCCTTGCCCTGCTCGCCTTGTGGAGAATCGTCAGCTTCGGCATGCGTCTGGCCCTCGTGAACGACCCGACTAAGACGAGCCTCTGGGCGGCCTGGCTGATCCTCAACAGTGTAGGCCTAGGACCTCTGATTCTGCTACTTCTGAGTCTTCTCTTGCGCGTGTTCGAATCCATCAACCGCCAGGGATTTGTCGTCCTCAAACCCTTATATCAGCGTCTCATTCAGACACTCGTCCTGGTCGCCGTTATCTGCGGGATCGTGGGTGGCACAAATTCGTCCTACGACATTGTGGATGGCGCGATCGTGGTCAAATATACTACTCTAACCAGCGTTGGAGTCGGCCTCATGATTGCTGCCATTGTACTTCTATGCGGCGAGGCCGTTATTGCCTTTGGAAGCCAGGGTTATGTTGCACAGGGCGACCATCGCATACTGCTGGGTGTTGTGGCCTCAATTCCTTTTGTTATTGCGCGACTCGTGTACTCGTGCTTGACAGTATTTGATGGCGTCACCTCCAACGTTTGGCTTTACCTGTTTTTGAGCATCTTGACAGAGCTGGTCGTCATGTTGATGTTGGAGGTTTTAGGCTTCATGCTCGGAAAGGCTCCCCAAAAGAAAGAGGGCGATATGGACCCCGAAAGGCTGGTTGATCGACGGGAACACCAGCAGTATACATAACCTGCGGCATCTCTGATGCTTTTCCATTTTCTACTTATAGAACTTCCTTCCTTTTCTTCTCCAATCATCATCCTATCGTCTGTTTTGCACGGTTGCTTCCGCATGATGTACTGAGTTAACGGGCTTCTGCTAGCGGTCATTTCACTTATAGGCTATGTGCATTTTGATCCTTCTACACTTAGATGGTATTAAGCACTCATAGCGCCTTCTTGATGCCATCCATCCATCCATCCATATCCGAGACAGGTCCAAGCGAGAACAGTCAGGCCGACTATGTACCTACAGTAGTTGCTCTGCCCTTCCTTTCCCGAGCAACGTCTTTCCCAAGCAACGTGATTGCGGTTATAGGAAGGCGAACCACTTCGGCGCCCAGAAGTCGCGTTAATTGATGGAGGCATCCCATCTGATGAATCGAGCGGATGCGGACATTGGTGTTTATTAATAAGATAGCTGAAAAGTATGTGTGTTCACTGTTGACAGGTAGGTTAGGTACACCGTGCATACATACTTCGTTTCTCGGTATTGTCCGACGCGATTCAAGTTGCCCCACAGACTCGTCTCCATCTCGACATCCCACGATGCGCATGCGCGGCACCATCCTCTTCTCTGTCACACCAACGCTCGTCAGCATCTTCTCTCAACAGTGCGACCCTCACCAGCGGCCGCCCAATTGATGTCGCATAGGTATTGCCTGTCTGCCACGGCCGTAGGTACAAGAATCCCGCTGCTCAATCTCCCTTGCGCAGCAAAACCACAAACGGCACAAAATGGCGATACCCATGGAGAGGCTGGGCGGACGAGGTATACCACTCCTGCGCCTTTGATCGCAAGACTTTCCCAGTTGTCTCCCACCAATTGAAACGAACCGCGCCCAATTAACATATGTATGATACACGATCGAAGCCCTCCACTCAGCCGACAACGATGACGCCGAGCGCGAATACGACAGACTCCGCGACCAGGCTCGTTCCGAGAACGACAAGGCTCACCAGGCCTCGCAGCGGGTACGTCGGCGTTTTCTACCAGGCTCTCCTATGCTTATACCTTCTCCCCGCGAAGAACCGAATGTCTTCAAGACGCGCGCACATATAGATATATGCGAATGAAACGAAGCCTGGACTAACAACATCCCTTTATATAGTCCCAAGAAGCCTTCCGTGCCAATGACCACGAAGGATCGCAAAAGTACTCCCGCGAGTCCAAGAAACACTACGCCAAACGAGATGACTACAACCGCCAAGCGTGCGAGTATATCTTCCGCGAGAACAACGCGCCTGGAAAGGTGGATTCTGATGCCGTCGATTTGCACGGGCTGTACGTCGAGGAGGCGGAGCGGATTTTGGAGCAGCGCATCCGGGCGGATCAGGCGCGCGGGCAGGAGCATCTCCATGCGATTGTTGGCAAGGGAAACCACTCGACGGGTCATGTGCAGAGGATTAAGCCCAAGGTGGAGGAATTGTGTCAGGAGCTGGGGCTGAAGTTCCGGACGGAAGAGAATGCGGGGAGAATATACATTAACTTACAGGGCGGGGAGCCTTTGCAGCCTGGACAGCAGCATGGAGGACAGTCTCATGGTGGACAACAGCAGCATGGAGGGCAGTATCACGGCGGACAGCAGCAGCAGCAGCACGGAGGCCAATATCATGGAGGCCAGGAGCAGCAGCAGCAGCAGCAGCAGCATGGGGGACAGCAGGGCCAGCAGCAAAACGAGGTGGAAGAGTTGGTGGGCAAGTTGTTGCCCAAAGTTCTCAAAAAGCTGGAGAAGGCCTGTTGCACTGTCATGTGAGAAGGGCTTCTTCCCCGGTCTTTTTTGTCCTTCTTTCTTTTCTTCGTCTTCTTCTGGATTCATTTTTGCGTATGAGCAACAAGGGCGTTTCGGCCTGTTTTCGTCCCTTTTGGCAAGATACCAGAGTTGGAAGCCATTTCGAATTAGACCGATGTGTAGGGTCAAGTGCTTACTCGGCCGAGTGTGCGAAGTATCTGTGGTGTGGGGACAGAGGGCTGCTTCTTGAATGTTAACACTCGAATCTGGTTTAGATGAGCGAGCGCATAAGGATATTCGGCATTTTTACAGATTTGATTGCACAGTGTGGCCATAATGTATAGATGTATTCATGAAGCGGCAATGGCTTATGACTTGCGATGCTAGACAGCAGAGAACAACCCCCGAGAAGCACTTTCCTTTGAAAAAAAAAAGAATTCGCCTCTTGTCACTTTCCTTTGGGCTTTCTTTGGCCTTTCCCGTCGGTGGTGCTCGTAGACTTACGAGGAAGGGAGCTCAGGCCGCACACCTCTATCAGGCTCGTTTTCGTCAGAGCATGGAAGGTTGACGACGAGATAGAGTCTGTTGAAGCTTCTGGGCTTGTTGGTTTTCTTTTGCACAGACGTAACTTCGCATTCAGTGATTTAGGCTCTGCATCCTCCACACTGCGTAGCTACTTTCGAGGATAGACGGGTCATCCAAGGTGGAGGGTATCCCCAGTCTGCATTCCGATGATGCCAAGTTATGTAATCACTTTTCTTCGATGTGTTTGTGACGCAGCATGTTATGCGGAGATGCTCTTCTCCACGAACTTTTCCTTGACCCCTTGGCTCATTGGTATACCCAAGGATGTAACATGTTGACTGCTTTGCATCATCGGACTGCGGCGGTCGGCACCCCAGGCTTTGGTGATTAGCATTTTCTTGAAAGAGAGTGAGCTGCTTCGAAATGAATTCTAGGCAAGGCCTGAATTAAATGAGATGAATTGTCAGTCTCTGCAAAAGAGAAGCAAGACCGACGCGTGGCACGTCAGTCATGATCTTGTAGCCCATGTTCGGACGTCGATTCGCTTGAAAGCTCCAAGGGATCAAGAGTAGCGGGCAAGGGGAAGAGGGGAAATTGCACGAGCTTATGATAACAAGCGATAGCAAAGCATAAATATGCAAAGCGGTCTTATGTCAACTTTATTTATATTCTCCAGATGAGCGCCAAGAGAAGAGACGATACTTGTTTGCAGTGGTGTTAGAGCCGTGGACGTGCTATTAGCCACAGCATGCACCTGTTTTGGCCGTACAAATACGGAGTAGGCTTTTCGATCGGCGCATATTCCCTTCGCCGTCCTTATCTTAGCTCACGTAAACTGCAACGTAGAGAACGTAAGATCTTCTGCACGCTCTGCCACTTCTTGTTGTTATTGATTGTTTGACTGACCCCAGGGTACCTACTCCAACATAGCAGTTACATAGGTATGTACCTACACCTACTCCGTAGGTAACATACACTCCATGCAGATCAGACAGGACAACCCTTGCATCGTCGGGTCCACTACAACCGACACCCAGACAAGGAGAAACTGAGCGAGTCGGAACATTGAACGACGGATCATCCACGAAACGCTCGGGATGCCCCTGGACCCGCCATCGCGGAAGGCTAGAAGGTGGAAGTCTTCTGGAACAACGTGCGGTGATCTGCGCCACTCGACGCCACGGCGTTATGGGACAAGTGGAACAAGAACGCCCCTTGCAGCAGAAAAGCCGTTGCCCTGATGACGGCTTCAATTAGCCCCGCCGACTGCCTGCAAGTTACCAGCATTAGGTACCGGTACTACCCATGCAACATGCAAAGCCGCTGGCGAGACGCGCGTGAATGGAGTCTTGACTCTTGGGCAAGTTGAGAGAATCAATGGGACGGAAATGAAATGGCACCGAAACGGGGAGGAAGCAAGTTAGGTACATACATACCTACATACCTCCTATTCAAATAAACACTGACATAATAAGTGGGACGCCGCCGACGCTAAATACCCTGATGATTCAACGCCATTGCCATGGATGAGCCTTGGTCTTGTGGCCAACTTCCAAGGTGAAATAGCCCAATCTCGCAGAGTCTCACTTGTCCTGCTGAACAGTGAACACAGAACCTGTCATCAGTGATCAGAGATGGTCACATGTTCCGGCTTGAAGGCCTTTTTGGGTCAAAGGCGACAGGAGGCTGGGCGGTGGAAAGAAACGTATGTACATACCTACTGCTATACCTGCTATTACCGTAGGTACCTACGTATGTACCTACGGTGGATTGCCGAAGATTTGTTGCGCCTTCAAATACCAGGATGCCGGGTGAAACATGCATGAAGTCTCCGGCGAGCCTGAGTTTCTTTACTCTTCTTTTGCCGTCGCCGGTGTTTTCTTTGGTTGGGTAATGGCCCGTCTGATGGATGCAGTTACATACCTACATATTTCGCAAAGGGATGTGGCTCTCATGCTACCTATGCAAAGGAGTCAGGACTCAGGACGGACTTCATGCATTTTACTCTGTAGGCTCACAAGTTATGCACTGGTGTTGAAGGGAACAAAGGTCTAAATTTGTGTATGTAACAAGTGGCCGGCAGCAGGTTTGCCGGTACGGACAAATGATTGGGACCGACATTCCGTAGATGGTGAATCTGGGGAGGACCTGAGATTTGGCCCTGGGCCGGGCGAACGGTCATCCGAATTGGAAAGCAAACAAGACCGGGACCGGAGAACAACTGATGACTAAGGTATGTACGGAGTACGGAGTACTCTGTGTGTCAATTACCATTCACGGAAAACGGCGGGGAAAGGTGATATGTATGTAGGTACTCTGTATGATCATTGATGTACATGGTTGGAGACACGGCTTGCTCTTTAAAGAGGGAGATCGCTGCCTTACGTGCTTATATAGTTGTGAACAGGTAAAACAAACTGAAGCCGTCGACCGCTTCCGCTTGCCAACATGAGAAGAGAGCAAAGTCGGGGTCCTTGAAACCCAGCGTCGTCTCCTCTTGACCATTTGCCGTGGAATGTCGGAGAGGCCGAAACCGCCAAGTCCAGCCGCACAGACTTGTCTGATCGTCCTGATCTTCGTCTTGTTGGTACCGATGAGACAGGGCACATTCCAGTGGCAAGCGCTTCAAAGGGCTGGCACGCAATAATAACGCTCTTGGTGAAGGTTGGCTGCAGGCCGCAGGTTTGCAAATTGTCACCCTTTGCGCCACATCTTCGCCGACGGGGCCCCGAGGAACTCCAACTATGAAATCGAAAGAAAACACGGACGAGGCGGATGCAACCATAATTACATCGTAACCCCCACGCGGTGTTTTGCGCCTTGAGGAGTTGTACCTATCAAGTGCTACAGCCTACGCACGGCACCGAGGCTTGTCTTCACGTGATATGGCTTGTATACAGTCTTGTCAAGCAAGCGTGGGAGAAGAGGTCTGGCAACCTGATGCTCGGCTGATGCTGTATCTCATGTGAGGGAGTAGGCAAAGTCTATATGTACAATGCATCTCTGCAGTTTGCTGCAATTGCACTGGTTCACCGCAGCCCTTGCAGAGCGGGTTGCCAAAGGGGTTTGCTGCATTTGCAAAGACCCGACCAGGCAGCAGAGACCAGCAGAGACGAGACATAACATCGTATCGCAGGGTATATAGGGGTATCTACAAGCACAGAACAGTGGCCAGACGGCTGCGCCCACTCTTTTGTGCAACACATCGGCAGACAGCGTCTACCTTGCTTCCTTGCCTTCTTGATGACCCTGCATGGGCTCGGCCGCAAAACACGGAATATCCTGGCTCACTTCCGATCCGCCTCCATGATGTGATGGCATCGTGGTGGACGCACACGACGTCCTATCGGCCGACAGCGCCACCGGTACTGGCATCACCTGTCGGCAAAGGCGCATGAAGGCGCACGATGCGGTAATGCCTCATTTGGCAATTGCCCAACACGGCTGGACTGCGTCAGCATGTTTGACTTTGCTTCTTTGCTGCATTCTGCGAGGGACTGCCGACGGAAGAGCCCGAGTGCAGAGTGCAGAGTGCTGGCTCAGGGCTGACACCGTCCCTTGCACGAGACTGTGAACACCCGTTGACAGTTGTTGGAAGTTGCTTGGCCCTCGCAGCGTCTGATTGGTCGGGGTGAGTTTCCCCCAGCGAAGGCTCCCGACGCCGCGGCGTCCAGGCACTTCCAGCGCTAGCAGCTTCTCCCAGCGGCGGCTCTGACGGGGTTCCTTCAGAACCAACACCGGCGCGCGGAAATTCTCGTCCCAGCGAGTAAGTACATTATGTACGTACAGACTACCTAGAGGTACGGAGTACAGGACAGCGCCTAAGAATCAAGATGTCTTCCAGTTCCGTTATTACTTATGCTTGGGCCCTGACGGACCAATCCCACAACCCGAGGCGGCCCCGACAAAAGGCCAGTCTCAGCTTGGAAGTTGGCCCCCAAAGGCCCCAACAGGAGGTGCGAACCAATTCCCCCATGTACCCGCACGAGTCGTGCCCTTCTTGTCAAATAATGCCAAGCTGAGACTCTGGCCAGAGCCCTTTGGTCCGCGGTTCTTCACTCTCGCAATCCTGTTGACTCGGACCGCCTGGATCCCCTCTTCCTCCTTCTCTTCTGCCATCCGCCCCAGTGTCTTTTTCTCGCTGCACGGCCGCAATACGTCGTGACCTCGCGGTTGCCTTCTCTCCTCTTGTGTCCCATCTCTTGTGCCTTTCGTCTGGTGTCTCTCGCCTCGTGCCTCTCGTCTCGCGCTGCCTGTCCCCTTTACGCCGACGACGCCACCGACTGCTGCAGCAGCGTCACAATCGCCGCCACTGTGCTCCCAGCCGCGCAGGGCCCAGCCGCGAGTACAAGTCGTCAATCCGCGCCAAGCGTCGCTCTTGTTTTCATATCGTCCAGTCTACCCGACAACACGCGCCGAAAATGGGTTGCGGAATGAGCACCGAGGAGAAGGAGGGCAAGGCCCGGAATGAGGAGATTGAAAATCAGCTGAAGCGAGACAAGATGATGCAGCGTAACGAGATCAAGATGCTATTGCTGGGTATGTTTTGATGAAAAAATTCCCTTCTTCCGCTCGTCAGCCAGGAGACGATGCCTCGGAACGCTCGAGGCTCACCTCGGGCACTTTTTCGAATGCTTGTCAGCCGCGGTCACGATCCGACATGTGGTGCTGTATATTGACCAGATACTTTCAACAGGTGCCGGTGAATCTGGCAAGTCCACGATTCTCAAACAGATGAAGCTGATTCATGAGGGAGGCTACTCCCGTGACGAGCGCGAGTCTTTCAAAGAAATCATTTTCAGCAACACCGTTCAATCGATGCGTGTCATTCTCGAGGCTATGGAATCGCTCGAGCTGCCGCTCGAAGACCAGCGCATGGAATACCACGTCCAGACAATCTTCATGCAACCGGCTCAAATTGAAGGGGAAGTCCTGCCACCCGAGGTTGGCGGTGCCATCGAGGCTCTGTGGAAAGACCGCGGCGTGCAAGAATGTTTCAAGCGATCTCGCGAATATCAGCTGAACGACTCTGCAAGATAGTATGGTCCCTTCCCCTCTTAGGCTCCCTTGATAGCATGCTCTTGCTGACTTGGTCCTTCTTAGTTACTTTGATAACATCACACGCATCGCTACCCCAGAATACATGCCCAATGACCAGGATGTTCTGCGATCACGAGTCAAGACGACTGGTATTACCGAAACGACATTTATCATTGGCGACCTCACCTATCGCATGTTTGATGTCGGTGGCCAGCGATCGGAAAGGAAAAAGTGGATTCACTGCTTCGAGAATGTCACCACCATCCTCTTCCTCGTCGCCATTTCTGAGTACGATCAACTTCTGTTTGAAGACGAGACCGTCAACCGTATGCAAGAGGCATTGACCCTCTTCGACTCCATCTGCAACTCCAGGTGGTTCATCAAGACATCCATCATCTTGTTCCTCAACAAGATCGATCGATTTAAGGAGAAGCTGCCCGTCAGCCCGATGAAAAACTACTTCCCCGACTACGAAGGTGGTGACGACTATGCTGCCGCTTGCGACTATATTCTCAACCGATTCGTGAGCCTGAACCAGCACGAGACGAAACAAATCTACACCCACTTCACGTGCGCCACCGATACGACCCAGATTCGGTTTGTCATGGCGGCCGTCAACGGTATGTATTCTGTCTTTACTGCGCTTTCTGCGCTTGTCTGGAATGACGGACCACGGACCAGTTTGCTGACTTTGTTTCTCAGACATCATCATTCAGGAGAACCTCCGACTGTGCGGCCTCATTTGAATGATTTACTCTAGTCTTCCTTTTACTTTGATTTCTGTTGTTGAAATACGAATACCCTCAAGCCCGATGACGACTAACTCTGGAGCCACAGAAATACGGCTCTCACAAAACCCCTCTTCTTTATAGTAAACGCGTCGGCAATGGCAGACCGCGCGATGTACCGCTGAGGAAACCTCTTTATCGTGCGTTGCAACTTTGCAATCAAAATCAGTGCTAGATCACTGGTTTCTTATGTCCGAATTTGTCAGACGAGAAAAATCCACCCATCGAGATTTTGCGATGCATATTTACGCCATACGGGTCCATGCTAGCTAGCTGTGTTGGGCCCGCAAGAGCCCATCCCATTTCTCGATCTGGCGACCACAGAGCAAAACATATGTGTTGGAGAGGGTCGGAGAAGGGAAGGGACAATGCAGTCGTGGTATTTTGTTTACACATCATTGTCTTTTGTTATTACCAGGTGTAATCTTCCTGCGGCGTCGAGAGTCCGCACTGGTTGGTGGTTGGCCATTTAACCCTGTTTAATCACGCGAGAAGAAACAAAATTGTATCCTTTTTCTTCCTCTTTCATTTTCTCTTTATTGTCATATTGACTCGACGTTGTTGTTTTTTAAATTGTCTCGTCTTTTCTGGGGTTTATTGTCTTTTTTTACTTTCCGTTTTTGCACATGGTATTAGTGCTTATGTCTTTTGAGGCACTTGACGCGTGTTGGTCTGCAGGGAGCTAGCTACTCGACCATTTTATCCGTATACTCCTACCTTATCTATTTCTAGTTTCTTTTTCCTTCCTTTTCGGATTTTGAGCAAGGAGATATGCAAAGGGTTGATGATGAGGACAGAGTGGTGTTCGCCGCGTGATGGATGATGGATGGAGAAAGGGATGACTTGGAAAGCAGGGAAGGATGCAGAGTGGCGATGTATAACTAGTAGTAGTAGTAGTAGTAGTAGTAGTAGTAGTAGTAGTAGTAGTAGTAGTAGTAGGAACTATCGTAGAAGAAGAAGCCGTTGAATGCATAAATACGCGCACTGCTTTCACGAGAGGGACTGGCTGTACTTTCCTCATTGGCTGCACTTTTTAAACTAACTGCACGGTGTGAGTTGTCCAGTCCAAGTCAAGAAACATTGCGTGAGAGAGGGAGGGGTCTCGGAGAGTACGGATGATGCCACGTAATATACATGCGCACATACACACGTAACACTTACGTATGTAGCATGGCGAGGTAATCGCTAAATGTAGCATGACAGATGGCAGCTCCCGGGTGTTTCCAGACCTCGGGTCCCTTCTCAGCCGTACTAACACAGGTCACATACGAGTGATCATCGTCGCGAGGCTGGAAAGATAATGTATTCTTACTACTTTTCTACATTAATACTAGAGAGAGCTCATACTAGACCGCTTTGAACGCTCAGCGTAAGCTCGTAATTATATTTTATGCAGTTTGTGCTCAACCCTAGCAGTGTCCCGCCACTAACTGCAGTCTGCACCTCAAAATCCAAATAATTATCACTCAGCTCATTGTTGACGTTTGCCAGCAAAATTCAATCCCCAAGCCTAAACTGCACTCTGTATGCTTCTTCTTTTGTGATTTCCGGAAGCAGACTACAGCAATAGACGAATGACTTTACGTCCGGGGCCTCGCCCCATGGTGCTACCAAATGTCCTTACCAATTGCAGCAAGTTTTGCGAATGAGAAGGGTATGCCACGTCGGGTTCATTGATGTGTTGGCCGAGAAATGCCTATCTTCTCCCGAAATCGTCGTTGAAATTTCGGACCTGTCCAAGAACTACCATCTTATTAACACGAATGACCCTTGACGTAGACACACTTCGGAAATAGACTTTATACTGTGCTCCGTGTTGCAGACTCACATGCTTGACGAATATCCTCCTAAACCAACTCACAGCATAATAAAAATAATACATTGTCGTAGCTTCGTTTACATTCGCATCGGCCGTTGATGCCTCGTAGCTGCCTAAAAGCTGCTTTCATTCACGCGTTGGTGGCTTCAGGCCAGTGGCGACCCAGAGGAGTCCTCGCGCATGGAAGCGTCCCGTGAATGACTCTGCTGAGCCAAGTGGTATCGCTGTTCCCTTTGCTGTTCCACTAACCCTTCTGGAGTTTGCAAGAACTCATCAAATTCGGCCATCCGCATGCCCAATTCCTTGGCTGCGGCCTCGATCCGCACAATGAAGCGGTCTTTCCTGGACAGCGTCATTGCTTCACCCATGACGCTGTTGACCATGTTCCTGGCAGGATCGCTCATCCCCCATTGGGCAATGTCCCCGTTCTGGTACGCTGCTATCACCGAGGGCGAACTCGATGGGAGGATCGGATGCTGCGGATAGTTCAGCATCGCACCAGGCGGGATTGGTGCCGGAGGTCCAGCTGGATTGAACAGCGAGTGCTGAGGATTGTTGCTCTCTATTTAGGAACAGGATCAGTCACAGGTGAATCGCCTAGCGACCAAAAAACCAGGGTAAGACTAAAGGCCAAAGTAGGCCTAGTCAAAGACGAGTGACTTACCATGAAACGTACACCTCGAACCACTCGCGTTAAACCAACAATTGGTGCAACTACCGCACATCTGGCCCTCGTATACCACACATTGAGTCCACGGCCCGTGTCCTCTGCGACAGTTCTTGCACGAGCGCGGCGCAACCTCGCCGGTGACATGAGCTAACAAGGCTTCGACATTGCCACGTCTCCGAATGTTTAGCTTCTGGTCACTACGGCGTTGTACCGGCTCTCTCCGCGCCACCTCCTCCGCCAGCTTTTTGCAAAGCGTACTGTCGATTCTGACGGACTGGTACATCTTCAAGACTACATCTGCTGCGGATTGGATGGGTATCGGCACATCAGGCTTCACCGACGGATCGTTGTTGTCCAAAGAGGAATGTGAAGAAGCCGCGGGATTGCCTGATAAGTTTGGCTCGTCTTGCAGATGATGGTAGCCTCCTCTGTTTGTGTCGAAGGCATTATGTATGGAGGCGTTAACACCACTAATGGATGCTGAGCCATGAAAATTCCGTCCTGCATGCGCAAGATTGTCCGGGTGGTCGGTGCTGCTACTGGCCGCTAAATGACTTAACTGTGCTTCATCACTATTGACGTCAATATGTTACCTTGTTGGACGGCAAGCTGCTCCCAACTGTTTGAGCTGGGCTTGAGAAGTTGAAGTGACGACTTCCACGGCAACGACTAGGCTCAAGCTTGGTAACTTTACTAGCTTCGGCTTCGCCACGGCCGTGGCTCTTGGACTCACGGATCGGTCCCAGTGAAAGAGGACTTGCAACTTGCAAGAGACATTGAGAGTACTGACAGGTCTTGTGGGAACGGATAGTATGGCGGTGAAGCACCTGGCAGCAGTTGACCAAAATTGGCCCCCGGAAGTCGTCGATTGCCGTCTTGGTTCTCGTCGCAGCGGCTGGTCCAGCGGCCGTCCATTGCGGAGACTTTATTGGCCCCAAGGCTGGAGTTGAAGTTGGCAACAGCGGCTTCAGTAGCACATGCCACCCTCAGCAGACTCGGAATATATAAATAAATTTAATCAAGTCCCACCCGTTGTATGGAAAGAACTATCGCGACAAGAAGAGACGGACCGGAGCAAGACAAACAGCGAACTGGGCCAGAAAGATGTGATTGTGCCAAAACGCGAGGTCGGTGCCTCAGGCGCGTGAGAACACGTCCCAATGCAGAAGCAGCAACTCACTTTTTGCTCACTTTCTTCTTGTCTCAACAAGGTTGTTGGCATCACTTTCATGGACTCGCATCAAGGTGTGCAACAAGTAATCTGCATGACTCAGGTTTTCGTTCTTCAGCGATATCGTTCCTTGTTTTTGGGGGTAGGGGATATTCTTCAATCCCCTTGCTACCGTAGCTTTCATCGTGTATTCACCGGCGGATCCCATATCCCCGTTGCTCGGCCCTCTGTGATTTCCTTCCATTGCTGCGCGAACTCTCTCAAACCGCCTTCGCCAGCCATGCTCGCCTCCACAACCTCCTTCGGCAGCTTGTGAGCAGAATATTGCGGAGAACTGAAATTAAACGCCGCCGGGTCATCCTTCTCGATGAGTCTTAGCTCTGGCAATGCATTTGACTGGTACGCCATGTTCGTGTCATCACCAGTGTCTTCTGCAGCTGTTTCATCGCCACTGGTGTCTGCGTTATTATCACCAGCAGAAGATCCGTAGAGCGGACGCTTCACTTCCATTTCAAGCAGTTCTTGCCAAGAGAATAACAGCGTGTCGGTTCGCGGAGCCCAAGGATTGATATCCATCAGACGGACTTTTCCCAGTCCGTCATCCGCTATGGGATCTTCCGGAATGTACACATCAAAGGTGAAGCTCGCATCGGGAAATGTGAGCCGCAGCTTCTCCTTGAAGAAAATGGTCATCTTCTTCCACAACTGAGGTCTGAGCCGTTGCAAGAAGTCATAGAAGTTCAAGTCCCGCTGTGTGATGCCAACGAGACATCGGTGTTTGACGAAGCAACGGAACTCGAGTGCGACGTGTGGCGTGAAAAATGGCCGTAAGACGAGAACTGGCGCAAACGGACGAGATGGTGGATGAGCTGTGCATCCGTCGAAAGCATGATCGAGATCATGGGTAATGAACGAAGAGGATTTGAGGAGCAAGTATATATCGTTTGGTGATGTGCATTTCAGCGAATTCTGGTGTGGCGAAACCCATTTGGCATCCTTGGGTGCAGACCAGTTGAGCTTGGGGGCAACAGCTCCGCCGAGCTCGGCAATGACTTCTTTGATTCTGTTGTGTGTCTCGGGAAATCTTTCATTGGGAGGTAATCGAGGCGACTCGTCCTCTTCATCCTCATCGGACGATTCATCACTCTGCTGGCTGGCTCTAGGGTGAGCAGCTGCGCCAGAGGAATGCCATTCCGGGTCAGAGGGCGCAACATTGGCTTCTTCTTCAGCCAGCAAGATACCGTCTTCTTGCAGATATGCGACGGCAGATGGAGGCAGCGGGACGATTTTGGACTTCAGGCAAGAAGTTCGATACATTGGAAACCAAGAATCATATGAGCAATTCTGAATATGATCCTTGCTCACAGGAGGAAAGACAAGCTCCCCGCCATCTTGATGGCTTGAGTCCGGGTCGGGAGGCAGGTGCGGCATAGTGATTACGTTCAAAATGGTCGTCAGTACTGCCTAGTCGAAATGGGTGCTTGTTTTAGAGCAGGGAGACAGTGAACGCACAAGGATTCATGTCCGTGAACAAACCTTGGCTCAGGAATCTTCACAAAATGTAACACCCCCACCAGTGACTATCAATTCTGCCGCTCGTTATCGTGCCCACGCCTATTCACCGCCTACCAAAATAGACCAAGCTGGCGCTCGTCATCCGCGTCTTCAACGTCACACATGATGCTTGCTATTACAATCACAAACCGTAAATTCAGCGAAACATGTCAGAAAACGTTGGCCTTTCCACACCCCGAGGCAGTGGCACCTCTGGATACGTGCAGCGAAACCTCGCTCATCTCAGGCCCCGAGATCACGGAGCGCCATACCCAACAGACTTGGACAGCTTGCGACATAAGCAACGGCAACCAGACAAAGCTATCCTAGAACACGATCGGAAAAGACAGATCGAGGTCAAAGTTTTTGAACTGAGGGACCAACTTGAGGAGGAAGAGTAAGTGACCTCGTGCAGTCAGCTTTGTGCTCGCTCTGCTTTTATTAACAAGCTACTCTAGGATCGATGACGACGAGATCGATAAGCGATGCGATGACTTGCGAGAGAAGCTCACGGCAGAGGCTGAGTCTGGCAAAAAAGGTGCTGGTCCTAGAAGAACTTTCAAAGAACATGAAGTACACGAAATGGCCGATGCCAAGATCAAAGAAAGCGAGCGACTGAGGAGGGCTCTCAAGATCAGCTCAGACTACGAAGAAGGCAGTCATTGGAAGCGGCAGGAGGAGAGACTCCGCGACGGCTTGGTAAAGGAAACTGAGGACAGAGCATGAATTTTAATCCCTCAATTCATTAGACGGTTGGCAGATGGAAGTGTTCATCGGGTACGAAAGCCCTAAGATACTTCAACTTGTCAACCTCCCCCCCCCCCCCCCCCCCCCCCCAACATATGCGCGATCAAACTCAAACAGGCCAATGGAGGGCTTGAGCTTTGGTGTGCAGTCAGAGTTGTTTACGATCATGCGAAATGGACATAAATCATGTGTTTGGTTCAATCAGGTGTTTGAGGCTGGATCGGCGTTGTGATTCTTGTATCTATTTAGACTGCTTACAAATGACATTCTCATTGTGAACATGCCGTTAGTGAGTGAGCCATCCGATGTACCACTACATATCACTTACAAGTTACGCTATGGCATGCGCAATGGTGGCCTCTTCTTCCACAAGTGGACATGCTGCACTGCATCTCCGATTCCGGCGCTTGTTTCCGGGCTAGAGAGAGGCTATTCGTTTGTTGCATGTGTGCTCGGTTAGGCCACAACGTGCGTGAAACATGTTTATCAGTACGGATCGAATTGCTCCGTGTTTTCCCGTCGTTGTTTGAATGATTTCGTCGATTGTAAGTGCCGAGTGGCCCGAGTATACGTAGAACAATGGCATTGAAATTAAATAAATAGAGAAATCAGAGATGCATTCGTCCCCGGTACCTATGTAACCCGAGACGACTGACAGCTTCTTCCGTGTAAAGCGATTGGCCTGGTTTGCCGGGGTTCTCCACCCCAACTTCCAAGACCCAACCTGACCCAACGACCAACTTCATCAAGTCGATGACATGTGGCGTCAACCATAGCTTCCTGCTCGGCTGCCGCCATGTTTGATGACAACCCAACCAGTGACCAGTGAACAGTGAACACACAGTCATTTCTCCTCATCCACCAGTGCCGCGAACCTATGCTGAGCGAAAATAATACAAGAAATAAATGGCCCGCGTGTCGCAAGCTACGGCCATCTCGGACGTGGCTGCATCGTGTCCCGAAGCGACTCTTGCACAGTTGACCCGGCTGCTTCTGAGATTGCAACAAAACGTCCTCCATGCTACTCCAGAGCGCGAGCGAAGACTCAGAACGAGCGAGTTCGAGAGAGCCAAAGTAGAATCGGTACGGCTTGCCTCCACTCCCCCCGAAAAGGATAATGGCTTTTCAAAGATCGCCGATGGAGAAAACGAATGCAGGTTGCTGACACACCATTCGCACTAGAATTTGGATCATGCGCGCTCTGTCTTGACTACACTCGAGCAAGTCGCCTTGCGCATCAAGGCGCCCCAGAAAAGAGCCGAGACGCAAGCACTCCTTAATTCGAATCGAGATAGATTAGAGACGTTGTTGGACCGATTGCAAGATTTGCGACAAGTATGATGAAGATGGGTCTTAGTTGCCTAGATCGATGTCTTCCCAAGCATTTGACTAACAGAAAGGGAGCGAAACACAGATTTCCAACGACGAGAATGATGGCTCAGACGATGAGGACCTCTTGGCGGGTATGATACAGACACCCAGCGAGAGCATTCAGTCACTATCCTTAGACACAAATGACGAGCCACAAACAATCCAAACGCCTTCGCGATCCGATTCTAGGGAACCTACGCCGACACACGAGTCCTCTCGAATATCAGACTCTAGTCTCATGGCTGGACTACCCCCATTCATGCCAGCCACGCTGACCACGCAAGAATTGCGCTCTCGCTCGTCCGCACAAGACCCAACAACAGCCTCGACAGAAACATTGTCACATAGTTCTGCTCGCGCCGCTCTGTTCGCCAATCGCCGAGGGCCAGCCGAGCCGCGGACCACGACCGTCACCGCCGAAGCGATACTCGATCAGCAGAGCGCAGAACATGACGCACTATCCGAATCGATTCTGAAGATGGCTAGCGCGTTGAAGACGAGCTCTCTCAAATTCTCGTCGACCCTCGACGCCGACAAGGAGCTGCTCGGAAAAGCGGGAGAGGGCATCTCCAAGACGGAACAGAGCATGGAGAAGGCACGAGGGAGAATGGGCGCGTTGAGAAGAATGACGGAGGGGAAAGGCTGGTGGGGACGAATGATGCTGTTCGCCTGGGTGTACGGACTCATGGTTGGATTGCTTCTGCTGGTCTTTCTCATGCCAAAATTGCGATTCTGATCTATGCGCGATGAATCTTGTAGCATAGATTGACTTTATTTTCAAGATACCATGGCGATGCAACTGATGATGTAACGATAGGTCTTTGTAATTTGACCCTCAAAATAAAACACGCTAACTTGACTGCATTGATCATGAAATTACGAGGGCCTTTCCCATGCCAGAATGATACAGCGCCGTTACTTCACATGAGGAAAATATGACAGCTAGAAACCCAAATCTAATGGCGTTCCACGCCGCCTCGCACACTTGCTCAATCGAAGAACTGTTGCACGTTTTACGGCCCTCGTATTCGGGAATGATGACCATCAATGAGGTGTATTCAAGTTTTTATATACATGGACATATGATAGGTGCTAATGTGATAGAATATGCAAGCCTGTAGAGACACATGAGATCAACAACATCATACCAGCTCGAGCAATTTTGGTTTCCATTGCGAGGTTAGTTCACTCTTCACCGAATGGCCTTACCAGCCTTGACAAAAGCAGCAATCTTGGTCAGACTTTGCTCACCGTCCTCCTCGACGCCACTGCTGATATCAACACCGAGGACACGGTCGCTAAACTCTCCGAGAGCGTTCACAGCTTCCGTGACGTTGTCGGGATTCAGCCCACCTGCCAGGAAAATTCGCAATTCAGGGTCCTTCTCCAAGACCGCTTTCACATTCGACACGTCCAGAAGCTTTCCAGACCCGGCACCAGAGTCCAGCAAGGGCACCGTGTGGTATCCACGCAGTCCAATGCCCACCTGGCCAGGCTTGAAGGCCCGAATAACGGGCACAGGAATGACCTTGGCCCATTCGATGGGCTCCTCGCCATGAAGCTGGACTAGATCCAGATTGTACAGTTTTTGCTTCTCCAACACCTCACTGAGTGATTGGTTTTGGAAGATACCAACAAGGCGTGTTCGTGAGCCTTGGAGTCTGTTTTCCGCCGCTTCGAAATAATCAGTGGCTTTAGTCTCGGGGATGGGATCTTCGCTTCCGGCAGTGATGTTGTCGCCAGAGGCATGAACCGCGGCGGAAATGGCCATCGCAGTTTCGTGTGAGATGCACCGTTTCGCTCCACTGACGAGACAGACCCCGATGAAATCTGCTTTGGACTCAACGGCCTGCTTTGCCGCTTCGACACTGCGAGTCCCGCATACCTTGACAAGCAAAGGCTTTGCCTGTTTCTTCACCGCAGAGGGCTTAGAGCCTGAGCAGAGCTCCGTGATAAAAACACTGGCATCCGGGGCTCGCATAATTGACTCGCCGACGAGGACCGCATTGACACCATCGTTCTTGCACATCAATACATCGTTGTGGCTGTTGATACCACTGAGAGCGCATATCAAAGTGTGGTCCGGAACCATTTTTCGCAGTCGGCCTGTCGTGTTCATGTCCACCTCGAAACTCTCCAAATTCCTGTTATTTACTCCGATAACTTTGGAACCAAGTTTCACGGCAATCTCCATTTCCTCGGCTGTCTGAACCTCGACCAGCGGTTCCATGCCCAACGATTGAGAGTACTTGTACAGGCGCTCGAGCAGCTCCGTGTCGAGCATCTTGACAATCAGCAAAACGGTGTCTGCTCCAGCCAATCTTGCTTCCAGGATTTGGTATTCCTCAAAGATGAACTCCTTTCGCAGGATAGCTGGCCTGTTGGGCATGCCATCAAGTACTTGTCTGACGGCACGCAGATCCTCGATACTGCCCTTGAACCATTCAGGCTCAGTGAGGACCGATATGACACTTGCGCCGGCGAGAGCGTACTTTCGTGCCTGCACGGGCGCATTGATGTCGAGAGCGAATATGCCCTTGGATGGGGATCCTCGTTTAATTTCAGCCATGAGAGCCACGTCAAACGGTGATTGCTTGAGTCGAGCGACAAATGGCACCTGCGCAGGAGCAGCGTTCAAGTCGTAGGCAGCTTGAAGATCAGACATTCTCTGAGAAGGGATTTGTTTCTGGATAGCGACAGCAGCTTTGCGATTGGCATAGATTCGCTGCAGAATGTTGTTCTTTTTCGGTGCCGCAGGAGCAGGGGCAGTAGCAGTAGCAGTGACATTCTCCGAGGTCGGCTTGGTAGATGACGATTTTTGTAGCCGTTCGTTTTCCTCCCAGGTGCCACCTTGCATGTGCAGGAAATTCTTGATTATCTTGCGACCGTGGGCAGTAAGAATGCTCTCCGGGTGGAACTGAACTCCCTCCATGGCAAACTCTTTGTGTCGCACACCCTGAATGATGCCTGGCGAGCCGTCATCCTTAGCCACCCAAGACGTTACCTCCAAGCATTCGGGAAGTGTCACATGAGATCCTGCTAGAGAGTGGTATCGCGTCACAGGAAGACCCTGCTCGAGGCCGGCGAAGACGCCTTTGGAATCGTGAGTCAGTGGCGACGTCTTGCCATGCAACCACTCTCCCGCAGACCCGACTTCGCCTCCATATACATCGAACATGCACTGGCTATTGACTAAGAGTTAATACGCCGTTTCCTCCCTCGGGATACCGCTAAGAGTTTTCGTCACTTACAGACCCATGCATACACCAAAGATGGGAATCTTGCCCGCAAAATGTCGGATAGCATCTCTGCTTACGCCGGAATCGGTCGTGGGATGGCCTGGCCCGGGACTGATAATGAGCTGGGTAGGGTCCTTCTCGATCAGCTCGTCGACGGTGATCTGGTCGTTTCTGAAGACGTGAACGGTAGCGCCTTCGAGAATGAGGTATTGGTAGATGTTCCACGTGAAGGAGTCATAATTGTCGATGAGTATGAGGTTTGAGGCCGTTTCCACGCGCGGAGACGACTCCGGCTGGTGTGGTGAGTGATCAACTAGAGAGGGAGTCGGCATTTTGAAAGAAGCTGGCTGATGTTGCGGGAAGATTAATCGAAGACCACCGAAAAAGGGGCAAAGTACAGCTGGCAACAATTGATGCCAGGCTCTAATTCGACTGATCAGAAGCAAGAGCCAACTATATACAATTCGGCCAGCGACTCGTTGCGGGAAAAGTGGCAAGGCCGAAACTACCTCCTACCGACAAGGCCTGGCCTTGCCGATGCACGCACTGTACGCTACTCAAATGCCGGGCAGCAGATCGTGGATGGGTGTTTAGTCCGTACGCAACGAATAAGACTGCAACGAAGGCACAACATGCTAGGGTCCATCTGGCCGCAGGATTCATAACATTTACCGCGTTTCAGACAGATGCGGTTGCACTTTATCCTTTTGGAAACTCTACCGACGACACAGTGCGCAACACTAGACGAGCGTTTTCTCCGACTCATCCGCAATCGCACTCGCACCGGTGACGGAGTGACGCTACAGGAGTACATACCTAGTACATACCTAGGTACGTCGCTATGTACTCCGTACCTACGACGGCGAAAAGGGCTTAGCGCGGACGCCGCAGGAACCTAGTCGGCTGAACTTCGGCATGTGCCTCCCGGAGCTTCTCACCCAAAACAAAAAACGACAAGCATTAGCTCTTCGCGAGCAGGTCGATGGGCTGGTTCGCGACCTGTAGCGAGTCAACACCATCACAGCCTTTTATCACACGACTCTCCAAGGTGATGCGTCGCGTGCCGCTGCCACTTCAAATACGCTCGTGGTAATGGCGCCGGTGTCTGGTAACAATTACTTTCCCTCCTTGGCAGATTGTCTCTCAGGCGAGCGGGTGCTTTTGTGAGCTTTTCTAATTCCAATCCCCCGATGGACTGCCTTGTCTGGGCCCAGGGCCAAGTTGTTTGCTAACATTTGACACCCAGGTCCTGGAAGCATGTCGCTACAGCGCTTTCTGATGATTCTGGAAGGAGACAAAGAAGCGCAGAAGTGGTTAGGTTTCTGTCCGACGAACATGTTCATTTTCTGCTGAGAGATCCCGCTCTTGCCTTTGCGCCGCCGAATGGAGCCACCGATGGAGAGTTCGAGACTATAACAGCCCCGGCAAATGTGTCCTCGGCTGCGACTGATCGACACGACATCAAAACACTCAAAGACGATGCAAAATGGCTGAGGAGAAGCGCAAACCTGAACTTGGTTGCTGCATTGCGCATCGCTACGTTGGAGCTTCAGTCACGGCCTAATTTGCACCTCATGGGGCCACTGTCAACTCAAGATGCGACAAATCTGCAGTCAGCCGCTGGCATTCCAAATGGCCAACGCACTTCTTTCTTGGCCGACCTAGGTGCTGGGGAAGCTCTCGATGCCGATGAGATCTCGGCCGACTTCGAGAAAGCTGAGTCTAGGAAACGCCGAATCTTCCAAATGTTCCTCAGCGAGCGACGACATTTCGCCATGTCCATGGACTACTTGCAATCTATAAGGCTATATGGGAGACTGCCAATATTTGCCATCGGTGCTGAGAAGTTGGTACGGCTGTACAAGCTAAAAATATTACCAAATGCGAAAGATGAGAGCGTTATGTTTCTCTCAGCTTCCCTCAGAATGGCTACAATGAGCATGACGAGCCTAGAAGCAGGTCTGAGGTCGATCACCGACGAAGCTCTGCTACTTCAGGATGATACCGAGCTGGACTGGCTGCGAACTCTGCTCACCGAAGTCATTCATTCGCTCTCGGTCATATTTCAAATAGTGGATAGCCTGGATACAGGCTTTCCGCCGTCAAGCGTAATCTGTCAGTGGTTTTCACTGATGGAGACGTACAATTTTTTTGATACTATTCAACCTGTTCGTCCCCTTCTACACCACTCAATTCTCGTCCATACTGGATAAGACAGACGTGAAAACTGACCAGACATCCATCACAGATAAACGAAGTTATCGGGAAATTGATAGTTCCTCTGAAAACGCTCGCGATGGGCGTCTCTTTAAGCCTCCTAAAACCAGCTCAATCTTTGACATTCTTGGCGGAACGAGAAGAGGATCCGACGCCGTCTGATGAGACGTTGGATTCGTATCTGGTTTTGTCCGATGTTCTGGAACAAGTGCACAGGAGTGTGATGAATGCAGCGAGTATGGATAGCGAAAGCGCCACGCCGATCATATTCGCATGGACGCTTCTTCTACATTGCATGAACATGTCATATCAGAGTCGAACTGAAAAGAGAGACAATCTTCTGCAACAGAATGCCCGAGAGACCTTCGAATCCGGCGTGGAAATTCGACCTACGGCACGGCGAAACTCAGCTGGAAGTATATTCTCGATCGAGTCCTCAAAGTTTGATAGTTTCCTCGAAAATGTGGCCTCGGCAAAAGATCTGCAAGTTGTTGAACAGCTTGCATCGGGGGCCACGGCCCACGGACGTGTTTTCGATGTCATGGCCAACATGGCATCGAGCTTAGGGCCATCAGAAGAGGGAAGCATGACACCATTGCTGAGTGCTCGTTTGAGGCACACTTTTCTCGAACTCCTGAAAGTCTCTTATCCCATTGTGGGATACCAGTCAGAACCCGTCAGCTCTCTGCTCGCTCAATTATCCCAAGGTCGGGATTATTGGCAATTGCTACCAGAGCAGGAACTTTCCGTGACGGAAGACATCTTGACGAGCATGCTCCAAGATGACTATATCATGGAATGCTATTTCCAACAGGCACTTGATCGATATCCGTACGAGTTCCTCCCTTTCATCAGCATGTGTAAAGCCCTCTGTACGGCTGCAAGTGACCTCTCCGACCAAGATCGATCCGATTTCATTCTTTCATTACTGAGAGCGACACCAACAATTACCTTTACGCTTCCAGACTCTTTCCAGGCCTATGAACTGGTACAAGAAGACGAAAACACTAACGCATTCGTTCTGTTGGAAGAAGTCCCACTCATAGCCTTGTCTTCCTCATGGAGCAGACGGTACATCGAGGATGATGCTTATAGACTGCCCGTCGGAAGCTACGGAAGATTTATCACCGATACCGGCAGAGTAGTCCTTATGGAGTACCCTCACTCATCGCTGTCTTTACTTGGACGACTGCTTGAGATCAATCTCACCAGAGAAGGCTACAACTGTGGATTGGGCATGCTCGAACCAGAAGAGATTGCAGAAGTCATATCACTTCTTGCCACACTATTCAGGATGGAGTACCTACGCTCAGGTTCGCAGGTGAACATGACCCTCGTGCTCCACGATAGCGATCTCTTGGCCGAATCGAGCAAACATATCAGTGGTGGAAAGGATATTGTTACTGTCGTCTGTGAGACCATGGACCACTTTATGCAAGACGAACTTGCTATGAGCGAAGAAGCTGCCATCAACGTATTAACCTCATGTGTCAAATTTTTGGACTCGATCTTGCCGTCCCAGCCGAGCCGGGTGTGGTCCTACCTGGCGCGAAGTGACTTACTCAACTCGGAGTCCAGGGCAGGCAAGTTAACGAAAATCACCGGCAATCTCGACCTAGTTTCGGAGCGGTTTGAGCTCTTGAAATCCTCGCTTCTTTTATTCTCCAGGCTGATCGACAACGCCATGAGCTCAGCGGTTCAGCGTCGTGCAGGAAACAAGCCTGCGTCGAAACAGAAGATGGAAATGAACCCCTGGCTCGATACCTCTGATAAGATACTGGCCAAAGTCAGTGAGGCTATTGCACGCGTATTAGTAGACGTGTTTGAAAGCACATCCACGTGGCGGTTTGATGCGGAACTCAGTCGCACGTCATTGCTTGACAGCGTTGTTCCTGTACTCGACAAGTTAGTTGTGTATAGCTACAGCATGGGCGAGTCACCGACTTCTGACAGCCTGGTTTCCTGCCTTCGTCCGGCCGCTTCATACATTATCGACTGTTTCATGACCCCGGCAAGCGGCGCTCTGCGATTTCAACCGATTCTCTCCTCACTCATCACAGCCGTCACAAGAGCTGGTACAACCATTTACCCCACCAGCACCGCAATCTTTTCTCGCCAAACAAATACCATGTTGCGCTTCTGCAGTACCCTTCTTAGGGCTGCGAGATACCTAGCCAAGCCGTCGACCGTGCTTGAATTATATCTCTTCAAAATTTCGACCATTATAGCTCGCCTATGCGCTATGTCGGATATATTTAGGGCTGCATCTATTGATCTGCTCGAGGCGCTGGTTGTAAACTCAGCGTCTAATGCGTCAGATCCACCATCGCTCCTCGGGTACCTGGGGCCTCAAGTCTCCAAGTCTTTTCTCCGAGTCTTGGCAGATCTCGGACGGCCTTTCAATTTGGCAACGGAAATTGGCACGACATGGAAATTCTTTTCCGCTATTCTCCGCAGCAAGCAGCAGTGGATGTCAAACTGTCTTCTAACCGGCCAGACACCGAGGGAAGCTATGAGGCAAGGAGATAGAAAAAGCGAGCTCTCGTCAGACTCCGTCTTTGCAACGGCCCTTGGTAAGCTGGGAAAGCTCAAAGACCTCGAAACGGAAGAGTCTCTGGTCATACTGGAATTTGTGGCCTCGGCCCAGAACTACTGGCCGTGGACGGTATTCACTCTGCTCAAAGACACTTCCTACATTGACGGGCTGCGGGCATATGTACGCGATCTGTCGCCATCTCACCTGACAGTCAAAGGGGATGCCATCCGAACGAGCATTGATGCTCGAATCGCAGCTTATGTCGCGGAGACTCTGGCTATGCAGTTGTACCATTCAAGACATCAGGGTGGAAACGACGCGTTGGCAAAGAACCTTGTAGCAGATCTGGATTATTATCTGCGCGACGGAGTGGAGGTAGCAGGGTACAACAGATCTCTGCACACAAACTTTGCCAAGAATTTCTCCAACAAATACACGGGCTGCTCACTGAAAAACTTCAAGCGCACGCTCATGGGCCCTCGAGAGCTGGGCACCAACTATTACTACGATGTAGAAAGAGCTGATGACATGCTGAGTTTTGATCCGGGTTGGCTTGGCCGTAAGCACAATGGATTTAAATATGAGATGGAGCTAGCAAATGCGAACTTGTCGCTGGTCGATGCTCAAGTAGTAAGTTCAAATTCCATCTTCTTTGACCCCTTCGATCGGCACATGTGTTTTCTCCCGACTAAACTGACTTCTCTTTGCCAGGCTTTGTTCCATGCCTGGGAATTCCTATTGGTGGAACTGAGCACCAGTCTTCCAGACAACGCGACGGTAGCGCAGCAAATGCTCCAGGTCGCGCAACAGTGCCTCAACGCGAACCAAGGTGTTCCTGGATCCGAAAGCCTCTTTGTCCAATTGATAGACGACCGAGCGAGCCTGGCTCTGGTCTTGATCCAGAGGCTTGTCAAGCAGTCCATCGCCGTCACGGACATCAACCAACTCCTAGGCACCCTCGCTGGAACAATCCACGGCGTTGAGGAACCTTTCAGTGCCGACTCCATCGTGTACTACCGCACATTGCTGAAAGCACTCTTTGTTACCCTTCGATCATATCATCTATCTGGGAACAGGAGTGTCTCCGACTCGGCGGTGGACTCAACCGTCACAGTCACTCAGACCGTACTCAACCTGCTGGATCATGTGGTGGGAAGAGGATTCCGCTCTCTTGTCAGCCTTATCCACGAGAATGAATCCGAGGTTTTCCCGGAGGATCTGGCTTTGCTGACAGCCATTCTGCAAGCATGTCTCAGCCTACCGAACATGGATCAGTCTCAGACACAAATTTTGAACATCATGGCAGCACATGATGTGGTCAATGCTGCTACATCACTGTTCTCATGGGCTGATAAACTAGCACAGCACGGCGATCCTATCTACGGTGAACTGAGTGTTTCGTTCCTGTTAGAGCTCTCGACATTGCCCCTTGTCGCCGAGCAGCTGGCTTGCGACGGCATTCTTAGCAGTTTGCTGTCGGCAAACCTAGCCAAGTACATGCTCAAATCTACAGTCTCACCCTATGCAGACACGTCCGTGGGGCAACGATGTTATGCTATCTGGGTCAAGGGCTTTCTACCCCTGATGCTCAACCTGCTCGCATCCCTTGGTGCCACTCTCGCTTCCGAAATCACCTACATCTTAAATCAGTTTTCTCATTTGCTAGACGCCAGCGTGGACCGCTTCGAGGCTCCAGGAGCCTCTCGAACCAAATCAGCCTCGTCGCCACAATATCTCACGCTGCTGGCAACCTCTGAGATACATTCCCTGGCGCTGCTCACGCGCGTCATCTCGGCATTACGTGCGAACAACAACCGAGATATACCCGCCATTGAATGGGATGCAGCCAGTGTTCTGGAAAATGTAGAGTTCTGGCTCTCGAGCAAGAGGTTGCTCAAAGAGCGTCTGCTACCGCTGGGACCCCGCGAAACGGACTGGAGAAACACGCGCAGGAAAATAGGGCCTGCGGATGGCACTGACAACATACTGGAGGAAAAGGTGGTTTCGCAGCTGGAGACGGTGAGAGATGTGCTCAGTGAGGAGCTTGAAACATGAGGCCGGACTTTGGTGGACAGGAATGTGTAGCGATGAGAGAACGCATGTATGCGCCACGTTTGATTGATTGATTGATTGTTTGTTTGTTGGTATTGTCGTTGATTAGGTGTGGCAGCGGGTATAGAGAGGCATAAACAAGAAAGAAGGGTCAATATGAGAGATGGGCAAAAGATCAAACAAAGACAACAGACCTCATTTCAGACCGAGAAGCAGCACATCATTTTGGTAGATAGCGGGATGATCTGGGATCAGGCGTTGGAATGAACAAGGTCGCATAGTGAGCAGCATTTGGCTCGTCAAATATGAGAGGAAGCCATGATGGCATTGCTTCCAAGAATGGCTTGCCATGAGAAATCTTGCTGTCGTGATTTGAAACCAGAAGAAAGAAGAGTTTCTTGTCACTAATACTTCCGCGTCACAGGAGAGAGAAACGCGGATGTCACGTCATCCCAATATCCTCTCCCCTCCGCACCATAATTCGTCCGCTATTTGTGTATGCACATACGTATATGTTTTGGTGCATCCCAAAAGTGCCACCCCGTCATCTGCCAAAGAGCGCAGAGTGATGAGGCCCCCATCCCGATATCATGAAATTATTCGCCCACGTCCTTTAGTCCAAGCCCATCGTACATCAGACCCCAGCGCTTATCACACGAGGAATGCACTTTTCCCGGCGGGGCTAAAGTTCCCTTCTGACTCTTGCCCAAACGCCCCCCCAAGCATAAAAAGACGGAAAAAGAAGTCAGTGAGGCGCCCCCAAAAGATCACTTATTCTGCATCTGCTGCGTCAACTGCGCATTGTGTTCTTGGAAGCGATCGCTCACGCGCTGCTGCGTAGCCATCCATTTCAGCACACAGCGATTAACGCAGCCGTTCTCGCGGGTCGAAACCGCCTTGGAGGTGAAGTCGTCGACGCAAGAAGTGAAGCAGTGTTCTACGAGACCGCCAAAAGCCTAATATATCTCCCAAAAAAAATCAGGACAAAAAGAAGTCAGCGGATGAAGGAATAGCGGGGGGGGGGGGAAAGCGAGATATTAGGGGTGGAATGCATACGCCCATAAACTCCTTTACTTGGCGTTTTTGCATGCGCTGCTCGAGGGTGCGCTGCTCGGCTTGTGTTAACCTGTTGAGGAATTTTTGACAGTCAGGAAGTGGACAATGCGAGACTGGACGGGAGGAACGGACATGTCCATGATGGAGGAGGGCGTTCGGAGCGCGGAGAGACTGATATTCGGCCGGTCAGAGGCGGGTTGTGGCGGTTTATGGAAGGGTGATGATGCTGGGCTCCTGATGACGATGGAAATTTTGGCATGGAATTGAATCGGGCAAACGTTGCTGGAGCTTTGGGACCGATAAGCTGATATGATACGGGGTTTATCGGGCCAATTAGTGGGCCCAGTTACCCACGTACTGCAGGTTCACAAGAACATCCCGAACCGAGAGGTTGTAACTTACCTAATGTAACTGTGGTGGTCAATGCGACCGCCGTGAGCTTGGTGTCATCACGCGGGACGGACGGGAGACTTCACTATTCAGCTAGGCTTTCAGGTATTGCGCTTTTGAAAGAGTGTGCAGTCATTCCGCTGTCACATTACACCCTGCTTTATGCTCTTGCCTAAATGGTACGCTGTGCGTTGCGGAATGGATAATGGAGGCCACACGATGCGCCGGGGCACCGGACGGAGGACTAATCTCGAAGCGCGCGAAGGGAAGCGCGAGGCTTTGCTGACAAGTCGTGAATACTGGCTCTGTTCGCGTTGCAAGCCGTCTTTAGGGTTCGAATGGTCGTCGGAGATAGACGGCGCTGCACAATGACGTGTTTGCCTTCGAACTCCGGAAGAGGGCCACATGCTGGAAACCTTTCCCATGAGGGATGAATGATCAGATGATCTACCTTTACTTCCTCATCTTTCAGTACTCAGTAATCGTCGCAAATTAGTTCAGCTTTACGGAGTACTAATTACATACATGATACACTACATACAAGTTGGCTTCCAAGTTCCAACCTGAGTCACCTGACTAATTACTCCGTAGCGGCAGGCCAAATCCTGCGACGCCACACGACCGTCGACGAAGCACAGCCTTACAGGTGACAGAGCGCGTCGCCCAGAATCTAGGCCCGATGCGTGCTGTCGGTGGCCAACCAAAGTTGTCAAATCTCACCGCGTCCCTGGCGAGTCGCGACAGGTCATTCAAGGTAGGGAGTGAAAACGCTGCGATGCCGGGGTACTCACGAGTTGGCATATGAAGCCCACGACCAGCTTCAGCGTGGCTTTGGTGGCTGGTCAGTCGCATCGACCTCAAGACTTGTGATGTCCCTGCCATCAGCATCTATGCATTCATGTATACGGAGTACATACATATGTATACGTTCCCCGCGGTGCTTCCTGCGGCATCTGGCATCGTGGCAAGCACCTTGCTCGGCCCACCACGGCCCACTCTGCATAAATTCGGCTTCGGCTTGCGCTCTGGACTCTGGAGTCTGCGGCCGATCCGGCAATGGATGCATCATCATCATCACCCACTTGGCCGCCTCAGCCCACAGCGCGTTCTTGACTTCTCGTCAGCTGCTGGAGTCCGTGTTCGAGGGCATCTATACCGCAAAAGGCCATCTCGGGTCAAGCGGGCTTGGATTGGCGATAGAGGCACACCTGGCTCAGGCTGGCTGCGGTCAGTCCAGATTCCAAATGTTATTTGCCCCATGGACCACCGCCATCGACATGCTCCGGACCGTGCCAGTGGACTCGCCGGGCTACGATGCGAGGAGAGATGTCCATGTGGAGAGCCCCTGGGCCTGGACTCGCTGGCGTCTTCTATGGATTCCGGGAAGCACTGTGGCATGCTCCGTTTTCAAGGGCACGCTGCTGCATAGGTAGTATGTATGTACATACATATTCCCAATTTCCCTACGAAGAGGTTGTATGATGTACATATCACACGCATTGTGCTCTGTAGAATCAAGCCTCCGCGTGCACATGCACATGCACAGTATGTATGTGTGTAGGTACAGGCATCATGTACTTGTACACTGTATGTACATAAATACTCTGTACTCCGTACCAGTGCCTATAATTAGGAGTCTTGGGCATTGCTTCACCCGCCCAACGATGCCGTCCCCCGGCTGCCATCTGCTCTGCCGTCTGGGCGAGAACTCGGCTCACGAACTTCCCATCAAGCTGAAGCTTCTAATATGTATGTACTGTAGGTATGTACATCCGTACGCAAGGTCTTGCAAATGTCGCAAAAGACCCGCCGCAAAGGCCCAAGAGTCGGAGCCTGGAGGAGAGCAAGTCGGTGCTCCCGCCCGCGTCTTCTTCGTCCCACACTTTCATTGCTTCCATCCCACTCCCACGCCTCCCGAGTCCCACGCCTAGGTACGCCTCTCACACTAACCAAACTATCCCCACACGCCAGGTGCCCGCTCACCTTGCATCTTGTTTCATCACCGCTCACATTGCTTCCTCCCCCAAACACTTCGCGCTCTTCTTGCAGCTGAGCGTCTCCCTTTGGGTCTCCCCGCCGTCGCCCACGTCTCCCTTCTCTATGCCTCGGAACGACCGATTTGACCTTCGACCACTCGTTCGACGATAGCCGTCTCGTCGCGCTCGCATACTCCTCAATTTACTCGCTTCTAATTTTCTCGCTGTCTCGCTTTCTCGCTGTCGAAATCTGCGATCTTGTTGATCAGGTTCCATAGCGTCGTCCCTGGTTATCGTCTGGAAGTCGACGCGCCGCTCAAGCATTCTTTGAGCACAACGACTGAGTAACGCGACCGATCGATTTGCCCATCACTCACGACCAACGGACTCTTTGTCCGAACCATTTTGCCTCGTCTTGTCGCAAGTCTGGACGTCGAGGAGCGCAAAGCTGGACTCCAGCCGTCTGTGTATTGGACGTAGTCGTTCAGCTCTTGTGATTACATCGTGAACTTAACGACACTCGCTCGTGAACGACTTGCGCAACCTTTTGCGATGCCGTCTCCGATTCCCATCGGCCATCAAGGGAATTCATTGCATCGACCGCTGCCGCCTTCGGCGACCCCAGCCTCGCCGCCGAACAAACGGGACTTGAAATCGTGGTGGAAAGGATTCAAATTACCTTATAAACAACACGACCACCCGCCAGGTACGACGAGAACGGAAATCTCAAAGGACAAATGGAGATTTGCGACTCATCTGCTTCGGTCGCATGTCGCTATTGCGTACACAAAATTTTCCATACTAACTATTTGTATAGCAGAAACAAGTCGAGCGCCCGGGATCTTCGGAATTCCACTGCGCCAGAGCATCGCATATGCCAATGTCGCAATCTCCCTCATTGATGAGAATGGCGAAAGCTACATCTATGGCTACGTTCCGATTATAGTTGCTAAGTGCGGCGTCTACCTGAAAGAAAAGGGTAAGTAGCCACGACTTACACAGATGTCAACACTGGCGCTCTTCTTGCTGACTTCTCATAGCGACTGGAGTTGAAGGTATATTCCGACTTAGCGGCTCAGAGAAACGCATCAAGGAGTTGAAACAAGCATTCGACTCACCCGATCGATATGGCAAAGGACTTGTCTGGGATGGCTATACGGTACACGACGCCGCCAACGTCCTTCGCCGGTATTTGAATGATCTACCCGAGCCGGTAGTTCCTTTGGATCTGTATGAGAAGTTTCGCGAACCACTTCGAGGCGCAACCAAGCAAGCCTCGGGCGACGCTGAAGGGCCCCAACTCGTCGACAACTTCGATGAGCTGGCAGCCATCAGGAAATATCAACAACTCATCACCGAGTTGCCCCCACTCAACAGACAGCTTCTTCTGTATATACTTGACTTACTCGCCGTGTTCTCTGCTAAATCCGACGAGAATCGAATGAACTCCCAAAATTTGGCCGCCATATTTCAACCTGGCATGCTCTCGCACCCCCACCACGCCATGGCACCCGAGGAGTACCGCCTGAACCAATGCGTGCTCATCTTTCTGATAGAGAATCAGGATCATTTCCTGATTGGAATGCAAGGCACGGCTGCTGATGAGACGACCATGAAGGAGGTCGAGTTGGGAACACCCACGACTCCGAAGCCCAAGGGTGTCACCAGAACCGCGTCTAATGCTAGTGCTGGCGCCAATAGTGTTCGGAAAGAGGGACAAGTTCGCCGAAACCGATCTGTATCCTCCAAACACTCAAGACGCGACGGAAGCATCGGCTCACTCAGTCCAAATCGCCTCACGCCTACTGCTACGGCACTAGGCAGAAGCAACACAGTCCCGTCCAAAAAATCTCCAGCTCTAGCAGGGGAAAAATTTAGGAAGAATGACGGTTCTGGCCACCACCAATCTTCAGCCCGCGTGCAGCCGATGACTCCAGTTAGACCGACTATGGCTATACCAGAATCACGGACGCCGAGCCCATCGTCTGCCTCACCTACACAAGTGCTACTGGCCACTGGCACATCTACCGCGTCAGTGACGTGTCGAAGCCAGGAGAGACTGCTTGATGGCACTCAAGAGTCACCTCCGGCACCTGCCAAGGAGAGGCACATGCCAAGTCTGTTTCAACGATCCCCGGTCGAAGGTGGCGAAAAGAGACAGCCAAAAAAATTGAGGAAGAAAAGGATACCAGACATCGTGACTATCAGCGCCCACAGCTCTAATGCTTCTTTACCACACTCAAACACTGCCTCGCCCGCTTTTGAATTAACGAATCCGATGGAGTCGATTCAAAGTAGATCGCAACAAATAATTTCTACCTCGGCTATACCTACAGTATCACCGCCTGCGACTGAGACATCGAATGGCTCGCCAGAGCCGCCTACGTCGGCAGCATCCCCTTCGCTCCTGGCTCAACCTCAGGATGCTCATGCCGCAGGCAATTCTCGTCCTCCAGAGTCAATAACATGCAATTTGCATCCCGACGAAAAAAAGCGAGCGATCAAATCGGCATCTACGTCAATTCACTCTTCTTACAATGACGGTTCTGATTTGGACCAAATTGTTGAGGGCATGGCGGGCTCTTTCCAATCGGATAACCCTGACAAGGAGAAGAAGAAACTTTGGAGAATTTCTAGGACTAGGAGGGAAGAGAACGGAGGCTCGTATGGTTCCTCAGGAGGCGTATCCTCTACGCACATATGGTCCAACACGGGCGCTGAAATGAGCACGACCACGGTCGGTAGCGGGGGCAGCAGAACTCGCAAAAGCGCCACGCAAGATGGCTCAGAGTATCATGGCCCTGATCATGCCACCGATGTTGTTAGCAGCGTCGATGGCGACCGGGACGATGGCAAAGACGAGCCGAAAGGTCCTATCGGCTGGATCAAGAGCAAGTATCGGGAGGCTAAAGAAAATGCTGAGCATCGCCGCACCAAGTCACCGCCGGCAGGTCGAGATATGGAGCGACAGGCATTGGGCGCCGCCTTACATTCTCGTGGAAAGAGTCTAGAACTCAAGGGAGAAGCAAGCAATGACGAGAAGAAAGGTAGCAAAGGGAAGCCGAGCGACCTTGCAGAGTCAGCTGTTGCAACGGCTCTTCTCACAGAGGCTCCCTCCCACACGATGCGTGATACGCCGCAAAAAGAGGTCAATGGTGCTGAAGAACCGAAAACGTTGGCAACTGAGGGCCAGCTGCCCGCTACTGTTCCCCAAATCTTGACAGAAAGACCAAGTGAAGAAGCCGTTTCTGCAGATCTGCCAACGAAACAAGCAACCCCAACGCTGAACGGTCAAGCAGTCCCCACAGAGAGGCTCGAACAAAAACCTTCCGAGGAGGAGGAGCCAACTGAGCAAGCTATCCCCACTGAAAAGCCGTCTGTGCAAGCAAGTCATATGGAAACGCCAGCGGAGCACGCAGACTCGATGGAGATCCCAACTGAAGAAGCGACCTCCACGGAAGCGCCAACTGGAGAAGCAGTCTCCGCGGAACATCCAACGAATCGAGTAGACTCCACGTCAGCACCGACTGAACAAGCAATTTTTTCCGCAACCGAGCCTGTAACCTCAGCCCCGCCGGCTGAACAAACAGTTTCCATAGAAAGACCAAGCGAGCATGCACCATCGGCGGACACGCCGAGTGACCAAGCAATTTCCAAGGAAACAGAAACTGAAGAGGCCATCTCCACGGACATGCCAACTTGTCATGGCATTCCTCTGGAAGCGCGAACTAAACAGACAGAGCAACTGATTGACTTGCAGCACGTGGCAGACGTGTCAACATCACAGCCTGCCTCAGATGCGGAGTTGAAAGAGGTTCCAGCGTTGGCCAAGCATGCAGCCAAGGAAGAAGTTGCGAAAACATGACCAGAAGTGTCGCCTAGCCAGGGTTAAGGCGGGCGAGATTGCGATGATTTGCAACTGTTCTCCGTTCTACTCTGTGGTTTCTTTACTCTTGTTCTTGTCGTCCTCTTCTTTTCCTTCTCTTCCTTTTTTTTCACTTGTCTTCCCTCCTCTGGCCTTATCTTCCTTCCTCCTCCTCCTCCTTCTTCTTCTTCTTCTTCTTCTTCTTCTTCTTTGCATATTGTTTCTTGGATCTAGATACAGATTTGTGATGCGGCTTTTGACTCTGGATCTTGTGTGTATAGATCTGGTGTGAATTTGATCAAGTTGCATCACGGGTTGGGCTTCGCGGTATGGTCATCTGATGGGGCTATTTTGTTTTATTTTGAAGACTTGTTCTTTTCGTAATACCCAAGGCAGTTAGTTGGCTAATGAACCAGTGCCTTTCTTCTTCTTTTCTTCTTCGTTTCTTCTTCTTTTCTTCTTCTTTTCTTCTTCTTTTCTTCTTCTTTTCTTCTTCGTTTCTTCTTCTTTTCTTCTTCTTTTCTTCTTCTTTTCTTCTTCTTTACCTTCTTCTTTGTCTCCTTCTTTGTCCTCTTTACTTCTTCCTCATTACTTCCTCTTCTTCCTCTTTCTCCCATATACTTCACCTTTGGCATTCGTGCTTACCATAATCATAATCGGAAACGAACACAAACTCTTGATGAATGGGCCAACGCTTCTATGCTCTTCTTTTTCGCCGCCTTCTCCTCCTCTTCTTACTTCTTCTTCTTCTTCTTTATCTTCATCTTCACCTACAGCATTAGTCCTACCATTCTCGGGTACGCACAACCGGAGGTAGCTTATTCTTGTTCTTGGACGTGATTATCTGTCACACCGACACGCCCTCATCATTCCGCTTCAGGACTCTGAAGCACGTCTGCAATTTCTCTACGAGTTGACACTCCCCTCCCCAGAGGACAAGGGGGCGCAAAAGCGCTGGATTGATAAAGGACTTCACCCCAGGCTATTTAAAGAGAAGGAAAATACAGATCTTTCTCAAGCTTGAGTTGGATGTGAAGGTCGCTGTTATCTGAACCTTCTCATCTCTCCATGCTTCGTTCTTGCTTTATGCTTTCTTGAATTCTTCTCATCTGATTCCCCCTTACATATTTACTTTATATTCTTTATTTCAACATCTTTCTTAGGTTGGGCGAATTTCACGCGGGGAGAAACTCCAAATGAAACCGAAGCTATCTGTTGTCTCTTCCTGCCTGCTATTGCAATAGGGCGATCCGACACTTTTTTGTCATAATAATTAGTATCATACTGAACACTACCATGCTAGTTCCAATTCTTCGGGGAAAAAAAAATAACAACATCCCTTCCATATTAGAACTTCTCGCTCAAGTCCTTCTGACGCTACACACCCTTGTCAATCGGCGCATTACCGTACAGACCCGTATCCCACACAAGCATCCGTCCAGACCTCCGCCAGTCCTCATTAAAAAAGCCATTGAATCCGCTCCAGACACGACGCAGTTTCATGCCAAGTAACTTGCCCTCCTCACTTGCCAAGAATTCAAGCAAAGAAGGTTCAATACCCTCGAAGCCGATAATGTATCGCGGAGCGCGCATGCCCCGCTCCGGCACAAATAACTCAGTCTTCAAAAACTCGATAGAGTTATCGTAGAATCGGTCTGCCTCGTCGCGGTAGTTTTCCCGCTCAGGCGTATCCGGCAGTGTATGCAGCGGAGGCTCACACGTCAGAGCGTAGGCATTCAAACCCGGATAATAGAGGTGAGATCGCCAGGGCGTGGAGTGGCAGGGCATGAGGAACAGGGCGAATAGTTCCTCTGGTGGTGATGGAGCCTGGTGAGTGGTTTGAGCCAGCTGGGCGGACGTGGGGTGGATGCGCTGGTATTCCCTGCGCAGGTAGGAGAGGACGTTGAGAGGGGCCGGTTGGTGGAGGAAGGAGAGATAGCCGGCTAGGAGGATGTTGGTGCCCAGAAGCGCGAGAAGCCACGATTTATTGCGAAGTTGAGGGCGGGTGCTTTTTGCTGTTGTTGGATTTGCAGACTTAGGTGCAGGAGGGGTCGTGAAGAAGGATGCGGCGGCTGGGGCGGCGGTGATGCTGAGAATGGGGAGGAGAGGGTAGATGAAGCGGACTTCTTTGTGGGAGATGGACGATAGAGCGGCAATGGTGGTGAAGGCGGCGCAGGAGAGGACGCGGAGAGTATTGGTCTCGAAGACGGATGATGATTTGGCTGAGAGGGGTTTGAAGAGCCCCGCGAGGGCGAAGGGTAGGCTGGTGGTGCAAAGAAGAGGGAGCCCCTGTGAGAGATAGTAGTGCCAGGGGTTGCGACCGTAGAAGATGGCGAGGGATTTGGAGATGTTGAAGTTGAGCCAATTGTAGGGCGGGAAGGTCCAGAAGCCGAAAAAGAAGTAGTCGGATATGGCAGATACTGCCAGCACCAAGGATCCGCAGAGGATGACTTCGCGAGCGAGGAGAAATAGGTTCGGCCTCGTCGTGGGCGTTTCGCTCTTCAGGAAAACTCTCGTGTAAGCCATGATAACTAGAGTAGCCCAGATGAGAATGTTTGTGGGCCGAAGGATAACAGCGAAAGCGGCTAGACAGAGACTAATTCGAACATGAAGATTTGTTCGAACATGAAATCGTCCCATGGCAAGATTGGGCATCTCGGAATTTTCTGGGGTTGGTACCGAGACGCTGAATATTCTCCAGGGCCAGTAATACAATGCCATGATGGTGAGGGTTGCCTCGAGAGAATTAGAAAAAGTACGCGTGGAGCAGTACCATTGCCAGGGGTTGAAGAGTTGAAGGAACAGCTATTGGTATTGCCCGCTCATCAATACATTACACGATGATAAAATGCAGGCTGGTCAGGCTGGGGGGGTGGGGGCTGGCATACCGCGAAGTAAGATTTGTTACTGTTTGGTCCAAAGGTCCATACCGCAAGCTGCCAAGTATAATAATCGCAGAGACCAGCACATACTGCTTGTAAGACTTTTGGCGATCCGATCACGATAGCAGCTCGGAGCGCGCTGCCTGATGGAAGCAGCTTTGACGCCCAGTCTGCGATGAGGTAGACTGCTGAGAAAAGGACCGGGTGAAGCGAGGACCTCAACTGGTGATGCCATTCCTATTGATTCCCATTAGTACACGGAGAACATGATAACAATTTTCAAGTCTGAAAATGAAACGACGGTGTGAGTTGCACGTACCCAAGTAAGCCAGGCGCCGCTGTTGGGGCCAAAGGCAAGCTCCCACGCGGGCTCGAGAGACTGGAAGTATTCATCTGGTTGGAAGAAGGTGCTGATCCACCAGGCATTGATCAGACGGATTATGATGAGGTTCCGCAGAAACATCGGGCGGTTGCGCATATGCCGAAGGACATCAGATGTGGTGACTGCCATGATGCTTCACTCAATGGCCATGTGTCAGGGGGTGGGGTGGTGGGCAAAGAGGCGTTTTGCACAATAGTGCCGCCGGAGAGTGCGCCTCTGCGATCATCAATGGAATCGAATCAATGGCGGCAGTTGATGTAGATTTCGGCGTCCTAAGTTTGCACGACAAGACAAGACAAAGTCGTTGAGTTGAGTCTTGACTCTTGACTGAGGTTGACTCAGTTGAGTTGAGATGAGGTCGGTGGTGGCCCGTGGGGCGATAGGAGGTTGGACCCACCACCAGACGCGATAACTTCACTTATCCATACATAGGTACCTATTCCGACCAACTTGCTTTGTAGGCTTCTGACGGGGTGATCAAGGAAGTTCACATGAAGGTGTTCTTCTGCGATGCGGCGACGGACAGTGAGGACTCAGGAGGTTTCGAATCATTTTTGCGCTCACTCGGCGAGTACATCGTTACATAGGTACAGTCAACTACATACCTATGTACCTGGTATGTATGTGATGTTAGCAACGAGCCGGTCTCGGGCCGCCATCCACAAAACTGGACGTGTTTCAACTTCCCAGAGACGGCATGCACCTTGCACTTAATTGCAGACAATGCGTGGTTAAATGAACGCGCATGCCGCCCTCCCAATGAAAGCTTATCGGGCTTAGGAGCACAGCTGACGCATGCGGCATTGTTCATGTTCAAGGCACAATGCGCCGGGTCCGACCAAGCCGCATCCTACGGTTACAGCGCTGCCGATGGAACACCCTCGAGTCTTGCCTCACTTGTCTCCCCCGAGGAGGATCTACAGACATATCATGTTTGGATCTGCAACTCATGCAGTCTTTGCAAGTTGAGGACGCGATTTACGTACATAGGCATGTAGTATATACATATGTAACTACATACATATGTACATACTCGGCTCGCTGGGCTACCGAACGGCTATCGAACGGTTGGTCTAAGACTGCGGAGCATTTCGGGGCCAAGATCCTACGCATCTCTTTGATCAGTCTGGGGTTGAGCAAGGTTCGTTAGCCGTGACCAAGCGTCACGTAATGCTCGCCCTTCTATTGGCTCGCCATCATGTGGTTTATGGAGCCTTACGTATCTCTGCCATCTGGCGATCCCGGGGTCAAGTCAGCCGCCATTTTGGAGCACCGTTAGACAAAGAAATCCGAGCAGCCAACGCTCTCCAACTTTCCGCCCCGGTGGGTTTTTTTTCGTACTGGTCATATCTGATACTTGATATCATAATGGTATCTAGTATCTACAATCGAAAGCGACTGCAATGACATTGGAAGCGCAGCAGTTCTTCGAAAGGGCCCGAATCGATGCGCCAGTCAGATCGGGGAGCGCGCCTGGTACAGTTGAAAGCAACAAAGTGCCAAGGCGGCCAATGAACAGCAGGGAACCCTGGGCTTTTGCCGTCGAGACCGTTTGAATAAGATCTCGGAACCAATTCCTTCTTCCCTGGTGGACCGGCTGGCTTCGGCATGTTGGCACCTACATACTGTCTACATACATTCATGATGACTGGTGCAAGCCCTTCCGCCAAGATGTGGCACCACAATATAGTCCGGCCCAGCCAACGCTTTCATCCGTCACGGACGCCGACCTCCGCTCTGTTGTGTCCACTTGCACTTAGGGGTATAGCGGCGGCAATCTTTCGTCAGAGGCAATTGCCAATATGTACCTACTTGACTTCTGTCGTCCGTTTCGAGGGCGGAATATAAAGTGGAAGGGGGGAATCATGGGACCCCCCGCTCATCGTGTTTCTCTTCTAAGCTGCTTCAACTGCTCCATTTTCAACCCATCCAGCGCCCAATCCTCCTGTTCCAACACATAGCTCGTCAAGTGATTGAGAGTTTGCGTCAACGAACAATCGAAGTCCACATAGCTTCAATACAATCAATCGCTGTTTCTAGGACGTCGCAAGAAAGGTACGTGGCACAGTCACAAGCATCCCTCCGAATCCCGAAACACCATTCGCCTCCCGTGGGTATCGACTCGGAGAGCGTGCCGAACGCGGAGGACTTTCTTGAGTATGGTTAGCGGTTGCCCTCGGCAAGTACCTTGGATTGCCCAAGCCAAGCAAGTACTACGCCCATATGACGAAACCAATCGCCCAATTGTCTTACACTGGCTGTCATTGTTATCTCACATTGATCTCTGACTAACGTCGTATTCTTGCTATGCTCTTTTCTTTTGGTTCTAATCTAAAGTTTAAATTAAACACTATTTTCTGGGCCACTGTCGAGTCTTCTCGATCAGATAATAGAGAGCCTACCTACCACGGTGGTGAATCAAGAACCGTTTTGAATTAGAATCTCCCCCTCCGCGCCTCTCCATCGCCAATTCAAAATGGCTCCTCACGCCGAAACCGGTGTTTCCCGAGTCACCGACAGCAACTCCCGATACCACGCAACTTGCACCGAAAGTGCGATCAAGGCCGAAAATGAGTACGCCGCGCACAACTATCACCCTCTCCCCATGGTCTTCTCCAGGGCAAAGGGCGTCCATGTCTGGGACCCGGAGGGCCGTCAGTACCTAGACTTCCTCTCCGCCTACAGTGCTGTCAACCAGGGCCATTGCCATCCCGAACTGGTCAAGGCCCTGACTGACCAGGCCAGCCGGTTGACTCTGTCGTCGCGTGCCTTCTACAATGATGTCTTTCCGAAGTGGGCTGAGAAGATTCGCGAGGTCTTTGGGTACGAAATGGTCTTGCCCATGAACACCGGTGTCGAGGCTACCGAAACTGCGGTCAAGATTGCGCGGAAGTGGGCTTATAAGGTCAAGGGCGTGGAGAAGGACAAAGCTCTCGTGTTCTGTGTCACCAACAATTTTCACGGCCGATCGGTACGAGTATACCTTCTTGTGTTTCGGTGTTGCCGCTGCGATTGGCAGATCAAAAAGAAACAAAAGAAAAGTCGGGGAGAAGAAGAAGATGGAAAAAAGCAACTCACCACGAGACGGTTCTTTTGACACATTGTTACTGACTATTTCTGTGTGCAAACTCTGTAGATGACTGCCATCACCCTGTCCACCGATCCCGAGTCCAAGGAGAATTACGGCCCTTATGTTCCCAACATTGGTGCCACATGCCCCGCAACAGGCAATGCAATCCGGTTCAACAATGTCGCCGATCTTGAGGAAGCATTTGAGGTTCACGGGAAGAACACCGCTGCCTTTTTGGTCGAGCCAATCCAGGGCGAGGCTGGTGTAATTGTACCAGACGAGGACTATCTCGTCAAAGTCCATGCTCTCTGCAAGACGCACAACGTTCTACTCATCTGCGACGAGATCCAAACCGGTATTGGCCGAACGGGACGAATGCTTGCATCTGACTGGTCGGGAATCAAGCCAGATATGGTCACTCTGGGTAAAGCCATTTCTGGTGGCATGTACCCCGTCAGTGCCATCATGGGAAGCAAAGAGATCATGTTGGTGGTAGAGCCCGGTACTCACGGCTCTACTTACGGCGGAAACCCTCTAGGATGCGCCGTTTCGATCCGGGCTCTGGAGCTCGTCGAGGAGGAAGGCATGATTGCGAATGCCGAGCGATTGGGCAACCTTTTCCGCGACAGTTTAGCCGCGCTGGGATCCCCCATCATCAAGACAGTTCGCGGCAAAGGTCTTCTCAACGCCATGGTCATTGATGAGTCGGCAGCCTCTGGCCGGACGGCCTGGGATCTTTGCTTGCTCTTGAAGAAGAAGGGTCTTTTGGTGAGTTGCGCTCGTCGATATAGTTGTGAAGTCCAAATCCTGCTCAGCATTAGATGGCCCAATGGTGGTCCACAAGCTAACCAAAGTGTTTCTCTGTAGGCCAAGCCCACTCATGGGGATATCATCCGTTTTGCTCCTCCTCTGGTCATTACCGAGATGGAACTCCGCAAGGGCCTGAACATCATCACGGAGGCTATCAAGGAGCTTCCGAGTGTGCCAAAGTCTGAGGGGCATTAGAGTGTCAGCGGGTGCTGTTTTCTGTCAGCTAAAGTGCGTGAGCGATTCTCTTGTATTCGATCAGCATTTCGGCAAGGAAGATCCGAGGATGACAGTACGGCGACGGTGACGGTGTAACGACGGTGATGATGATGATGATGATGATGACGAAGCGATGCGACGATGCCGACTAGCTCTTATATCTTAGATTTAGGGCCTTTTTCCGCGGACGATCCCCTATTTGCCTCTGGTTTCTGTGTAGGACACAGATACCCTCTGGCCTGAAGTGGCACAGAAGTTCCGCCTTTTGAGGCTGTCGACGATGTTGCATCAGAAGGCGCTGGAGACTGAGAAAATGGTCAGTCCGGGATGGAATACTTGATGTGGGATATCCAACGAAGGAGGCATCGCGGTGAAGTGGTTGAAGTGTCTTTATATTCGGCGCGATGGTGCTTTGCTTTGACAGGCATTTTTGAATAGGTAGGGCAGAGTGCGGCGCTGAGAACCACCTGAGATGCAGGCGAAAGGGAGGGACGATCGAAAGTTCTGACGAAACAGAGGTACCTCGTACAAGTCTGACGTCGTGCACGGGTCTCATGTTGTGTATCGTATCATCTACAGTGTCGCGTCTCGTACAGCAACACACGACGGTTGGTAGTGGGGGTAAGGGCGTAGGTAGTACGAGGGATTGTAGCTAGCGCGGATCGTTCGGAGTGCAGACAGTATAGAAAAAGAGATTGGAAAGTAGGAAACCTCATAAAGAGCAAAAGACGTGAAGGATAGGAAAGCTGTGTTGCGTGAATGGTCTACCAAGATATCTAGAGCAAGTTCCCCTTATTTACCCTCAACACAGGCCGCCCGAGTTACCTTCTGGACCGGCCAAGCGGCCATGTATAACTTTGTTCGGCTTGCGTATGGCCTAGTTGTGTGAATGTGGGCGGTGCTGCTTTTAGCGGAAGACGTGATTCCCGGCCCTCCAAGTCCATGAGGGATGTACATAGGTATATCTAGATTCTACAGTGTGATACGTCACCGGATCTATTTATTGGGGACGAGGGGTATTAGTTACCCCTGAGCAGTGAGCCCTGGCCGCGGTGGTGTACCGTGTCATCGTCGACAAGGAGGCCACAGAACCTTCACTCGAATGTTTCCGAGCCCCCACCGCGAACAACATGACATTGAGCGCAGAGGTTATCGAGTAAATAGATAGGGTGAAAGAGGGGAAACCCCGCGAAAGGGGGTTGCGTGATGATGCCGGCTCAGGACGGGATGGCGCCAACAGATATGTAGATGGAGTGGCGTCGTATGCTGTGTGACGCATGCGAGAGCGGGCAAGGCGGATCTTCGGAGGGCACGTTTATTGGTCATGTTGAAGGGAAAGGTAAAGGCGAATACCTATTTGGTCATGTTGACAGGATATGAGGCGAAACGATAGGGCGGGCGCGCCATGGAATCCGATATACATAGTAGGTATGGTATGTACATGGGTAGTGTTTGTCTCGTTGAAGAGTTCGACTTGATCTACATCATAGTTTCCCTCAGAATCCCCCCTCAGTCTTGACTCTTCACATTGAGTGAGACAATACCTTACTCCAGCGACCAAATCTGCACAGTCTTTGGGCTGCATGCAGTTTAGGATGCCGAAGCTGTTTGCGATTGCCGGGCGACGCGCAGGAGACGGCCATGAACCGAGGGGGGAACAGAAACATGCATAATGCATGAAGATTTGAATTGGGTGTCTTTGCGGCGGGGAGTGACACAACTTGCTGCGCTGGTTGATCGTGGTGGGGACGCATGTTTTGCCGGTGCCGAGAGAATTTGCCGAGATACATACGGAGTACGATACATGAACATACCTACGGAGTATCTGTGTATGATACGGATGAGGTGCAATAAGAGATGGGACTTTTGCGGAGAAAATGATAGTAAATATCTAACACAAGGACTTTGAGAGATCCGACGAGAGACACGAAACAGATCAGTGAGAGCCTAGAGGGCGATACATAGTGGCTGGAGAAATCGGTATCTGTTACCTAGTGTCAGGAGTCAGGACTCAGACGACGATGTCGAGACAAAGGAGCATCGTGCTGTGCTCGGCAAGAAACGAATGTTTTGCGTCGAACAATGATGAAAACAGAAGACGATGGAATAGCCATTGACTCCCCATGAGGCAACCCATGAGGACGCGCCGCGCTTCTGTTTGAGGCCATGTTTGGTGTTCAGAGCCTTTGTTTGGAGAACTCAGAAGCCGCTCGAGCCTGTGGCGTTTTTTGATGCGGCAGATGCGGCAGATGCGGCCGGCCTTGACCTGCGAACGGAGCGGGGCCTGCAGGTGCGCCAAGTCAGAACTGGCTGGTCGGCCCCGTTACACCCCGTACCTATCAGTGATGCGATCGCATGCACACGCACCTCATTCTTCACCTCATTCTTCACCTCATTCTTCACCCATTCTTCACTCAGGTCACAGGACGCGCGGCGCACCCCAGGCCAGCCCCAGACGCCGATACCACGTGCTGTCGTGACCAACGAAGACCCTTATAAGTTATCTATGGCCATTGACTTGAGTTGTCGCCGCTTGTCGCTCATCAGCGCTCAGCACAAGTGGGGGCCCGATTGCGCACTCCGTGTGGCTGCGTGCGTTCCTGGCCTGCACGACGTCGATTGGTCAGCAGGCGCCGCTACAGTGTGGGGGTGGAGCGCCAGCCTCTGCAAGTCCTTGCAGACAAGTTGCAGTGGCCAATGACTCGCCGTCAGTCGCCGTTCAGCCACTGACCGGTGAGTCCAGTGACAGTGACAATCCCCCGCGTGCTTCCATCTTCCACGCGCCGCGCGCACTATCTCGTCGTCTTATCTGCGGTCTTCGCAGCATCGCATCCTTCGTCCGATTCGTCCGACTGGCTTGGTCCGTCACTGGCTCCTATGGGCGATCCCTCCAACTCCCATTCGGCTTTCATTTCGTCTTGTTAACAAAACATAGAATCCTCGTTGCGACACCGCTTCCTCCGTGTAGGTGCACACTTGTTTCGACGTCAGATCCGCTTGTCTCTGCTCTGCTCTGCTCTGCTCCGCACGGCTGCCGGCAGTGGGCACGCTTGGCCCTGTTGCCGTCATCGTGAAATCGTGCGCGTCTCAATCTCCAGTCACACCTTCACTTCCCGCCCCTCCCCAGCAAGGTTCTCATTGCTGCTTCTGTCATCTTCACCGTCAAGTCAACGTTCACGATTCCCGCTATCCCCAACTTCTCGAAACACTGCTCCTGGTGAGCACACTCGTCTGTCGCTCTACTTACTCTAGACTGATCATTTGCTCTGCCTCGTAGGACCAACCGCGACTATCCGACACCCGATTCACCCTCGAGCATTCCCATCTCTTCCTTCCGCCTGCCGCGCCGGCACGACCTGTTGTTCACCCGGATCGTCAGATTTTCTGAGCCTTCCCTCTCGACCCCGTCCTCTTGCGGTCTTGTCCAACGTCGAAACTACACCGCGCCTACATGACGGCCCCAACCGCTCCATCTGCTTCCGACCCTCGATTCTTGTAGCCCCGCGGGCTCACACCGACCTCGCCTAGCTTCCTGTATATTTGACAGGCACCCTCGGGAGGCCATGTCGAGTCGTCAAGAGGAGTCGTCCTCGGGCTCGAGGCGGTCCAACGGACGGACCATCGGCCAGTTTATAATGCGCAACGAGATTGGCAAAGGTAGCTTTGCCCAAGTGTATCTGGGCTGGCACAAGGTACGTCGCTGGTCTTGTCTTCCGAGCAGTCATGCGTTCGAGCTTCAAAGCCATGCGATCCGCCCGTATTTGCGCATGGCGTCTGGTAGTAGTCACTACCTGTTCGAATGTCTTTGCTTGATTGCGCATGAATGTTGCGTCTTGTTCAATGACATCAACGCTGAATTCTATCTGTTGCCTTGATGCAGGAATCCAAAGCCGCCGTGGCCATCAAATCTGTCGAACTCGGACGACTGAATAAAAAGCTTAAAGAGAATCTTTATGGAGAGATCCAGATCCTCAAGACACTACGACATCCCCATATCGTTGCCCTGCATGACTGTCTTGAATCGCCCACGCATATCAACCTTATCATGGAATACTGCGAGCTGGGTGATCTGTCCCTGTTTATAAAGAAACGGGACAAGCTGTCGACACACCCTGCTACCAGCGATATGGCGCGCAAATATCCCAGTGCGCCAAATTCGGGTCTTCATGAGGTCATTATACGCCACTTCATGAAGCAGCTGGCCAGCGCCTTGGAATTTCTGCGGAAAAGAAATTATGTGCATAGAGATGTGAAGCCTCAGAATCTACTTCTTCTTCCATCGCAAGCTTTCAGGGACGAAGCCAACCTGCCCATCATGTCGGCCAGCCGAGATTCGTTGATACCTGTGGCTGGTCTGGCGTCACTACCCATGCTCAAGCTCGCGGATTTCGGCTTCGCACGAGTCTTGCCCGCCACCTCGCTGGCTGACACACTTTGTGGCTCACCATTGTACATGGCCCCCGAGATTCTTCGCTACGAGCGATACGATGCCAAAGCAGATTTGTGGTCGGTAGGCACGGTTTTGTACGAGATGGTCACGGGCCGTCCCCCTTTCCGAGCTCGGAACCACGTTGAACTCCTGCGCAAGATAGAAGCGGCGGAGGATGTCATCAAGTTCCCCAAAGAAGTCCTCGCCACCTCAGAGATCAAAAGCCTTATCCGGAGTCTGCTGAAGAGGAGCCCGGTCGAACGTCTCAGTTTTGAGAATTTCTTCGCCCATTCCGTCGTCATCGGCGACATTTCGGGGCTCGTCGAAGACGATGTCGTGAAACCACGCAAGACTGAACTGCAGCCTATTCCCCAGGGGAAAGAGCTGTCGCCAGCTGTCATGGCTGCGGATATTCGTCGCCAACCTTCTGCTACCCCATCACCGCCACCACGCCGATCGCGGGATACCGAACCGAGCAGAGCTTCTGGTGAGAGATCATCGCCTTCGCCTCAACTAGGCAACCAAAAAGATGGCCGACACAACGAAAGACGGTCCACGGAAGAACAACGACTGGCCAGCTCTCCGCGGGATATCGGAGCTGGCTTTGGCATTGGACGACGACCGTCACCCCATCATACTGCCTCTATGCCGAATCAGCACCAACTTCGGAGCTCAGACCGGTCGTCTCGCGAACAAACTGTTGTTCCGCGAAGTTATCAACCAAGAGGCTCGTCACCTCGTGCTGTCAGACAGTCATCGAGCGGCAAGCCACTGAGCGAAGAGGAGAAAGCGGCGCAAGAGGTCATGTTTGAGAGAGACTACGTTGTGGTGGAACGGAGACATGTGGAAGTGAACGCTTTGGCAGACGAACTGGCCGCGAATGAGAAACTCGTCGGCCAAGCAACATCAGGACCCCGTTCTTCACACTTGGTGCGTCGAAGCACGCAGCAAGGGGCCCCGACATCCACGACCGGCGCGATCCCGACACCCGCCTCTCGAACAGCCCTTGTTGCCCAAGGTCGCGCCGCTCACGAGCGCAAGTCATCCTACGAAAAGACACTGTCCGCAAGTCCCGGCTCCGCGTCCAGCGCCATCTCCAAGGCAATTCAAGACGCCAGTCTGCGCCTATTCGGGTTCAAGGTTGCGCCGGTTCGTGGCAAGGGTCACTCCCCTCCGACGTACCAGCCCTTTCCAGCGTATCCCACTCCATCACCCCCGGGTAGTCTGATCGGAGACGGCAAGAGCTCGACTTCGGTGGCGGATGAGGACGTCAGGACCAAGGAGATGATGACTGAGTATGCTGAAAGAAGTGATTGCGTATACGGATTCGCCGAAGTCAAATACAAGCAATTGGTCCCTCTCGCGCCGTCAGCAGATCGCGGTCTTGGCGGTGTTGGTGTCGACCAATATTCACAAGACGAGGACGGCCTCACCCTCGAGGCTGTTGTATCTCTGTCCGAAGAAGCCCTGGTTCTTTACGTCAAATCGCTTACCTTGCTCGCGCAGGCCATGGACCTTGCCAGCCTCTGGTGGTCCAAGAAGAGTCGAGGAGCGGACAGCGGTAGCGGGGTATCGGCCGTGGTCTCGGAGAACATGGCCCAGAGCATCAACGCGATTGTGCAATGGGTCCGACAGCGTTTCAACGAGGTCTTGGAGAAGTCGGAGATTGTCCGTATGAAGCTGCTGGATGCGCAAAGGATGTTGCCGGAAGACCACCCGAGTTATCAGTCGAACCAGGGGACCGGCTCCTTGTCATCATCTTCGGCATCGACGACGAACCAGGTGTATCTGACGCCGGGGATTAGCTCTGAGAAGTTGATGTATGACCGGGCGCTTGAGATGAGTCGCGCGGCAGCGATTGACGAGGTGACGAATGAGAATCTGCCTGGGTGCAAGATCTCGTATATCACTGCCATTCGAATGCTCGAAGCGGTGTTGGATAATGATGATGATGGGATCGCCCGACGGCTGTCTTCTGACAAAGAGCCGGCCAGAAGCTGGCCGCGGGAGAATGGCAGTGATTTAGATGGCGACGAAGAGGCTCATATTCGGAAAAGTGAGTTTCTATTGTTGCGCGTCACTTTATTTCAGCCCCCTTTTTTTTGTGTCAAGCCTTGATATGGACAAATGCTTTGTGAGCACATGGACTGACTGGCGCGTGTAGTGATCAAGATGATTAGAGGCCGACTCGCTGCGGTTGTGAAGAAGCAGCAAATGATTGCTGATGCTAATAGCAAGGAGCACCATGCGCAGATGCAAGCTGTGAGGCGGCGAAGCGGTGACGTGCATTCACGGAGCTTGCCTTCGCATGGATAGGCGTGAGAGTGCATCTACCGACCAGAATGACAGTCCCCGGGATGAGCAACCCAGCATACAGTATACACTGACAAGCTGGATGAAGAAGTACTCTATAAAGAACTCTGCATACACTCACAAGCATGATGATGAAGTCCCCATAATAGCAACGCGATGGACAGAGAAGAGGAATGTTTCCAATCCAGGGAGAGGCGCACGCTTGGCATGATACACAGACACATTGAAGCAGCCACACGGCTAAAAAAAAAGTGTGATCTCTCTACTTTTCTTTTTTCATTATTTGTTTCTAATTTTCTTTCTCTATTTGTCTTTATTTGTCTCTATCATCTTTTTCTTCCTTCTTCTCAGTTTCGTCATTTCTGGTCCGGCACTCCTCGGCGCTCGCCCGAGGAGACTTTTTTTTTTTTTTGCATTTATACATCAACATCCCCCTCATCTCCCCTCAATGACCCTCCCTTTGGCCCTTTGGGCTTACTAGAGCCTATAATTCTTCCTTAAGCCCTCGAAACTCGGCATTTTAATCTCCTCCTGCGGCGTTCTGGCATGCTCAGGTGCACTGTGCGACAAACAGCGATAAAGGACCCTTTTTGCCTGGCGATGTGCCTGCCTGAATGGCAGCTCATCGACGAATGATGAGCATGGCGGGGTATTACACTGAACGCAAAAACGAAAGCGAAATTGTTATTGAAACTTTAAATTGGACATTGGAAATTGGACGGTAAATGGCTTATGGGATTATGGATATCAGACTGGAAACTTGCATATATGGGCCAAGCTACGCGTGGGAAAAGGGCACTTACCCACTACGCGCACAACTTTTGGTGAGGGCTTCTATAAGGATATCAAGCTGGCGTTTTTTTTTTTTTTTTTTTGTTTTTTTTTGTAGTCGGGTTTTTGGGAGGGCTGGAGTTTTGAATATGAGGATCTCGAGACTATGATGACTTTATCGCTCTGGAGGCATGCCAGGAAGGGTGTACCGAGGCTTGTTGGACGGCAGCTGAGAGGTTCATCAGTGCAGGGAATGGGTGAAGAAATGGGCGTGTATCTAAGGCCTGACTGGGGGTGCGTGTTCTTTGCGCGTGTATATATATAGTGTCGGGGGACGGGAATGGGGATTGGAGAATGGGACTTGATTGATGAGATACGTGAAGGGTTCGTGATACGAATCCTGCTGTGCTGCGCTGTGCTGTTCTTGTTGTGCTATAGGGCTGTTGGCTACGTAGATACTGATCATGAACGAGAGCAATTCGTGTGAGATGTAATGTACCGAACTATGCGCAAGGTATTAGATATGTAGTAGTTCTTCTAAATGAGATCGACTGTATGGCCCATTTGCGTTTGCACGCTTTCAGAAGAAGGCCGGATATCTATCAAATGTGCAGTCTGTCATGTATGTTTGCTTCCTTGGCTATTTTCACTCATGCCGAATTACAATGCTCATTCTCCAAGGCTAAGAGCGGCAAGTCTTATCTCATTTTCATATACAGCACCATCAAACCGATAAGTAGATACAAATAAAACTGCAGAGCGAGCCTCGGCCGCATGTATCTCCAACTCTGCAGCCTGGATCCCCAGGACCCCTCCCATGCCTTCCCGCGCGAGCGGACGGGTATGCCCATGGACGCGATCATCGTGGCCCCCTGGATGGACACGCCCGAGACCGCGGCCGGTGCGTCTTCCAGCATGGGTATAAGATAGCGTCCGAGGAGGCGTCTCCCGATGCCTTCGTTGGCGTGCATTCGAACCAGAAACTCGGATTGACCGCAGATGCTTTCCGTGCGAGCTCTTTGCAGGGCGGTGAATTCCTGGAGTAGCGACTCGATGACCGTGACGGAGGCTTTTCCGGGCGAAGATAGTACGCTTTTGAAAATCAGATTGGAAAGCTGGGCGGCGTCCTCGATGGCCATGTTTGCGCCTTGCCCTATGGTGGGGGCCATCTGCGTCTGTGTCAGCCATGATTCCTTTTTCAATCCTCATCTTCGCCATTGTTCTTCTTTTCACGTTTATTCTTAGTAATGTGAATATACCTTGCGGATGGCATCACCGATGCAGACCAAACGGCCGCGGTTCCAATGCTTGAATATCCCCTCTTCCAGCGGCGTCATTTTGTAGATGATGCATCGTGACCAGACGTCTCGGAACGACAGCTCATCAGAGAGCATCTTTGTCCCGAGTCTTTCACAGATGCGCCTCGCAGAGCTCGATGCGTCCTTTCTGATCTCGAGAAGCTCGTCGCTCGATGTCTTGACGATGATGAACCAGAAAAACTTGGAATGTTTCCCGGTGAACAGATGTATCGACGTCCCGTCACTCAGACAGCTGAGCTGCACGCCCAGTTTGGTATGGGGAACATTGGAAGAAGTGCCGTAAATGCAGGCGTACTCGTACCTGATGCCTAGTTGTTTCCCGCTCAGTCGTCAGCTCAAGCTGGTCAGACGTCCCCCATTCCCGATTGGTATCACATTTTCATCACATCTCTCCTTACCTGTGGTCGGCTCGTCTCCCGCCGGTAGCCCTGAAGCTTCCTCCGCATGTCGCCTGATTTCCGACCGAACGGTGCTGTGGACTCCATCGGCTCCTACGACAATATCGGCCGCATACTCGGCGCCGTCAGACGTTCTGACGACGACTGTGTCTTTGCCCGGGCTTTCTGTGATGGCGACTACTTTTTTGCTCGCGTGGACGTTCTTTTTACCCTCGAGCTTATCGTAGAGAATTTGTAGGAATCTCTGCCGCTCCAAAAAGGACACGGGGTAGCCATAACTGTGTGTTCAAAAAAGAAAAACAAGAAGTAACAAACAAAGGCTTTAGCGAAGAGGAAAACAAAGACGTGGTATTGTGCGTGGAAGGTTCTCGTCTGTACATTGACACGAAGGGTAAATGGAATGATGGATGTGGTGTACCTCGAGTCTATGAATCATGATGCATACCTGGAGCGCAATGCTTTTGGATACTGGCTTTTGAAGGAGAAGCCATCTTGATAGCGTATCACGGCGAAATCCAAAGGTTCGATTTCCGCTTCGACATGATCAAAAAGGCCGAGCTGGTCCAGAATACGTCCGCCGTTTGGCAAAATGCCAACAGAGGCACCCAGCTGAGGAGCAATCTGGTTCCCTTTCTCAAGGACTGTGTAAGAGACGCCCAGTCGCTCGAGACAGTGGGCAAGCGTTAGGCCCGCCACAGATCCTCCCACGATCAATACCTTTAGGTCGTCTACCATGGGGACTGTTGAGCACATCTAGCGAGTTGTTTCGCGGAGCCGTCTTCTATTTTCCGGGCAGCCGCGCCAGGAGGCCCGCTGTATATATTGATATTGGTCTTGTAGACCACCAAGTCTGCTTTTCTCCAGTGTCCCCTCGAAGATGACTTGCGCCACCAATTGCGTGGCACTGAGGCTTGCGGTTTTCACGTGGAAGGCAGCAGGTTACCGTATCTTGTGCGAGAATCGCATGGCGCAAAGGAGCCGAAAAGAGGAACGAGTCGAACGACCCCAGCGCGCAAATCCGATGTCATCCTTATTCTCTCGCATACCCCACGCGTGAGTGTAGTGATGCCAAGTTCGCCAAGTTTGTGTGTCCGCCAGTCCGTACTCCGGGCGGGACAGGCCGGCCGCTTTATTACTGGGGTTACACCGTACGAGCCTTCGAGTCATGTGTGAACATGATTACCCGTACTGGATTGCTTGGCTCGTTTCAAAGCTGTGATGTGAACTTGCGGACGTAAGAAGATGGAACGATAAGAACGATGCGCACTGCCATGACAGCTTCGTACACACCAGATGCGAATGGCTGAATATTACGCGAGCTTAAGTAGCTGTATGTAAGATTTTTCGACAGCTGCTCACCCTCCCGAGACGATAGATATCAAGACAAGCCACGAGTACTACATACTTGTCTTACCTTTTAACACCTTCCGAACTTTACTTGCACTTACCTACATTCGTCCTCCTGCTGCGTCTTCTTTTCCTCAATCTTCATCTGGCGTGGTGCTGACAATACCCTTCTTTCTCTCACCATGGCGCCAAGTATCCGGTCATCGTTCAGCTTCCTGCAGGTCTTGCTCATCCTGGCCGGCATGGTGTGGAAAGCCCACGAGGGATTCGCCGTGATAGACTATTTCAACCACGCGTCTGGGCATGCCGATTATGAAGCAGCGAATTGCTGCTGGTACGAGCTATGCATGTTCGCATCCGTATTATCCTGGTGGAGAAATTGGCCTTGGTTTGCGCTCCATCTTTTTCTCTACACAGGCCAGCTTGTCGGCCTTTCCGCCATCCTTCTGCGCGAGGCGGTTCCGCAGGGCGGTCTTCTAAGACATCTCGGGTATGCATGCCAAGGCTGATAGTGATATACCTAGACCCTTGAGTCTTGACACACGCTGCTGACCGTTGTGCCCACCATGTTGAAGGATTTTCATCGCATCGACTTATCTGACCCGCCTCCTTGGACTGTCGACTGCTCTACCCACCATCTCGCTGTGGATCTTGCATAGACATCGTCGCACGAAAACGACTCTAGGACCGACGACATCATTGAAGAACGGACTTAAACATGACACGTTTCTGCGGCGTATCTTCTGGTTCTCAGCCCTGACGCACATTGGTTCTTTTTTGGTGGCAATCACGGCAACGCTCACGGTCGGAGACAGATCACCGTGGCACTTGACCAATACCCTTCTTGGTGTACCCGATTGCTCGCAGCTGCCGTGTTCTCAGATTGCCCAGAGGCACGCACGATTGAGGCAGATTAATGAGATGACTGGCACTTCGAGTGGGTTTTTCTTGACTGTCGGGATTTTTAGCCAGGCCCTCACGGCGGACAAGGCCCGTATAGGGGCACAGCTGTTGATGAGAATGTTCTTCGTGAGTCTGATAGCTGGCCCTGCCGCCGGGGGCGCTGATGTGCTGCTGCTGAGAAACTCATTTATTACGAGTTCGGTCAAGACGCCGGCGACGTAGCCAACATGTCATGCATGTATGTACGGAGTACGTACTCCGTACTCCGTAGTCACTGTACATCAATAAACCGATATGTACTTAAACGATTACTTATTAAGCACTTGCAGAGGTGCATCGATGGATCAAATTTACAGAGCTCAAAGCACCCCTTCCCTCATATCTGACATTTACGGAAACCTAGGCCAGCTCAGCTAGTGTATTTGAGAATAATAAAGACATCTACGGAAAAATAAGGCAAGATCCATCAAGATTGAGCCGTCATCTGCTCGTGCCGGCCCCAGACAGCCAATAGATTGTCCAACCCCTGGCTCGCCTCCTGGAGCGCCTTGACACATTTGTTCTTCACGGTGGAAGACTGCAGTGCCTCGAGTGCCCCGACGAGATCGCCCTCGCTGTGGCTCCCAATCGCCTTTTCCATCTGGGTGTTGACGCGCTTGTCGCCGAGAGCGACGACGATGGGGAATGACAGCTCTCCGTTTCGCAGGTCTTCGGCGACGGCGCCCTTGTTGGTGGCGTACTCGCCTGAATAGATGTTCTTGCAGTCGTTTTGGAGCTGGGCGTACCAACTGGGCACGTGATGACAAAAGTTTCAGACCAACAGTCCAAAATAAAAATTGACTTTGTTTAAAAGATGATGGGCCGGGGCAAACGAAAGATAAGAAAAGGAGAAGGGGGAGAAAGTGGACAAGGTATTGATAAAGAAAAGATATGCGTACCCAAATCGACCGAGAAGGTCGTCTAGTTGATCACCGCCGTCATTCAAGAGCCTCCCGAGGAGAACAAACAAAGTTCCCGTCTTCAGCTGAGCCATCCTCTTGTACACCAAGATTCGCTCCTCCGCGCCGGCATCAAAGGCTGGCAGCCCATCGCGACGCCAGACCAGTGACAGATCTTGCCCCTCGAGTATCAGCTCCAAAGCCCGAACGAGTTCCGCACCAAGCACCGGCCGCGTTTTCACGGCTCGATGAATGACCCTCGTGAGAACGAGATACGCTCTGTTGGCGGTTTCGCAGGACCCGTAGACTAAATGTGCCGCCGTTTGGTTCTTTCTCTTGGTACTGTTGTCGCAGACGTCGTCCACCAAGATCAGACAAAGATGTACGGCATCCATAATGTCCAGGATGAGAGTGTACTTTTCGGGGTCCTCATCCTTCAGAGTGGGACGAAAGGCCGCCACAAATCGCGCAAAATGATGGTGTCCGTAAAGTTTACGGATATATTTGTAAGGACAATCGGGAATCTTATCGCTATTGTCGGGTTCCTCGTCGTGGCTGCCGGCGTTCTTCCTTTCATGGCGTGCCTTTGCTGCAACGTCCTGGGCATAGCCATAGTGACGGATGTTTTTCTGCAGCAAGGCGGTAGATTCCGGTGTTAATGCGGACGCGGACGCGGACGTGGAAGTGGATGTACTCTTGAACAAATATCCGAGGCCAAACGCAAACATGAGCTTCGCTAGATCGATTATTACAGATCGGTCAGCGAACCACGTCGGAGGTTCCATTACGAAGCAATGTGTTGCAAATAATCTGCAAAGATAAAGTAAAGGGTAAAGGGCGAAGCCTTCCGTCTGCGCGGTCAAAAAATCGTGATAGTGACCACGTAGATTCTGACAACACAGCACGTAGAGAAGTAACTCTCTATATATACATGTTCTACACTTATCAGGGAAAGGGTGCGATCAGAAGTCGGGATCGCGGAGTGGAACCTACGGCAACAGCCCCCATTGTTTTAATCCTGAAGCAAGAAGCACAAGCTGGACCTGGCTTGGAAAAAAACAACCCTCCCCCCCCGTCAGCAACAGACAGTCCCATGGGATTACTATAAGAGGAGAGGAAGTGCCATTCCTCGTTGACGGCAGGAACTGAACAACAACGCCTTTGGCAAACTGACCGTGACGAACTCGAACTCGCCGCTCATCCACCCCTTCCGGAACCCCCAAATACGCAATGGACGGATTCAGCAGCTCACTTCGGCCGCCGCCAGAATACGAGAAGGTCCAGTGGCTAGCTGACTCGTTTGCAGCCCTAATGGGGCTTGGTTGGATCATCAACTACGTCTTTATGGTGCGAATGTCCATCAAGGGCGAGCCGCATAGCATGGCGTTGATTCCGCTGTGCAACAACATTGCCTGGGAACTCGCCTACACAGCCGTCTATCCATCAGCTAACAGAGTGGAGCGATCCGTCTTCGCCATAGGCGCCATGCTGAACCTGTTCATCATGGCGGGTGCAGTCCGGTCCGCCAGGATCGAATGGCGGCAGCACTCGCCAATGCTGACCGAATATGCGGGCTGCATCCTTCTGGTTGGCGTCATGGTGTGCTTCACTGGCCATGTAGCACTGGCTATGGAAATAGGGCCCGGACTTGCGTATACATGGGGGGCTGTTGTGTGCCAGCTCGCCTTGAGTATCGGAGGCGTGTGCCAATTGCTGGAGAGGAATAGCACGGCTGGGACGTCGTGGATGCTCTGGTATGTGTTGTTGATCAGTAATCGAATGAATTACTTCATCCCAAACGAGATCAATCCCTTCTCTCCTCCCTTACTCCTCTCAACTCCTTCAGTTCCGCCTCTTATCTTCGAAAGAAAAACGACTAATTTGGCATCCTTCTCAGGTCGAGCAGGTTTCTGGGCTCGTGCTGCACGGTCGGCTTTGCATACATACGTTGGAAGTACTGGCCAGAGGCGTATGGATGGCTCCTGAGCCCACTCATCCTCTGGAGTCTTGCTATATTTCTGCTGGCTGACGTGACGTATGGAGTATGTCTACTTTTAGTGACTCGGGCCGAGACGCGAAGGATGGGCAAGCTAGAATGAAACCGAGACATGTATCAGCTAAGCTTATTGTATTTACCGTGTACTCTGTACTCTGTACGTGCATACACATCATGTATACATACATACATACATACATACATACATACATACATACATACATACATACATACATACATACATACATACATACATACATACATACATA
>SRPO01000117.1:0-65849 GCA_018360065.1 Claviceps pazoutovae
TGCAGCCAATGAGCGTGCGTGAGTACATCACGCACGCACCACATTGGTGCATCCGATCATGTGACACTGATGCCTTGGTCAGCGATTCCGATAAAATGATCTTGAAAAAAGATGAGAGATATGAATAATGGGAGCAAGTTGCGAGTGAACCTGTCTTACCCCGAAAAGGAATTCTGGACCGAGTGTTTTCGTGCTGTGAAAAAGGCCTCGCTCACGTTGGTAACGTGGAAGCAATGAGGAGACAGAAGTTAGAACCCCCTCCGCATCGCACGATCGAGGCACCACGGCCGATTTTACCTCCGATTTTGCTCGATAGGCGGACTGTGGCATTGTTTGCGTTTCCGGTGCATCCGGAACAGTTTGAAGTGGGCAGCTTCATCCAATGGGAGCACCGCGATCGACAAGTTTCCCCCTCACGAGAATACGTCAGCACTTTATCCGTCGGGACTTCGGCACTTGAGAACCCCCCATACGCTATTCACAGGTCTCACGCAGTGACAGCACTTCTTGCCGAGGAACTTGCATACCTATAATTAACCCTTCTGCATTCTGCGAAATTCCCTCGCGTCTGGCATTGATAACATCTCAAACTCCAAGCAGGATCCCATCGACATCTAGTACCGCTTCATCATGTCTTCAGATACTCCTTTGAAAATTGGCTACGTGCCCGAGCACTTCTCCACCCCGCTCTACTTTGCTAAAGAGCACTTCGGTCTCGATGCCGTCTTGGTACCTTTCCCCTCCGGCACAGGGCACATGGTCACGGCGATTCGCGCTGGCGAGATCGATGTTGCCATTGGCTTGACTGAGGGATGGATTGCGGGCCTTGGAAAGGAGGGCATTGAAGGAGATGGGGGATATCGCCTTGTCGGCACCTACGTGGACACGCCACTATGTATGCGTTGATAAAGCCTACAAACCACCTTCTCCAATTCCGTCATGCGCCGTCCTCCACCCTCCGACTTGGTCCAAATACTAATCTTCTGACAGGCTGGGCCATTTCTACTGGCGCCAAGCGCCCCGACATTACATCAATTGCGTCCCTCAAAGGCACCAAGATCGGTGTCTCGCGCATCGGATCCGGCTCCTATGTCATGGGCTTCGTTCTGGCAGATCAGCAAGGCTGGCTTGCCGAGAACGTGTCCTTCTCCGACACTGTGGTTCTGCAGAACTTTGAAAACCTCCGCAACGCCGTCAACTCGGGCGAGGCCGATTTCTTCATGTGGGAGCACTTCACGTCCAAGAAGTATTACGACTCGGGTGAGATCCGCCGGGTGGGAGACATCTACACGCCCTGGAGCAGCTGGAAGATCGTGGCATCCACCAAGCTGGCTTCTGGCTCCACACTGGATTCCCGCGTGAAGACGCTGTTTGAAAAGCTGGACCAGGGCATTCGGCACTTCAATGAGAACCAGGACGAGGCTGTCAAGTACATCTCTACTGAGCTGGGATACACAGAACCCGATGCGAGGGAGTGGCTGAAAACAGTCAAGTTCCCTTCCCAGACAGAGGGCGTCAAGGACGAGGTGGTGAGCAATTGCATTAGCGTGCTGAAGAAGGCTGGCGTGTTGGTGGAGGGAAAGGGCATGGATGCCGAGTCAATGGTGGTGAAGGCGTGACTGGCTAGATGTCTAGACTACGAAAAAATAGAATTGGGATGGGAGGAGGCCTTGCTCCTACTGGATTGACATGTTGAGTTATCTTGGCGATAAAAGTGCGACGAGGCAGCTGTGTCAAGCTGTTGTTAGCAGGGCCATACTGCCCATTGGGCGCCCGACCGATGTATGAGCTCAGATGCGGTAACTGATTATGTAGTTCCAACGCATTGACGTCACGTTAGTTAATTGGTGCTCATCGTATACGGAAGCCCTGTGGCACGTTGTAGCTGCTGCAAACTGGCCTCAGATATCACGGGCCGACAAGCCACAGGTGACAGAAGATCCTCAACAGACGAGGCCCCACTTTCTGGCAATGGCTCAAACATCGAGACCAAGCCAGAAAATGGCAAATGGCTGGGCCGTCGACGTTTCATAAACCTTGGACACCCGCCTCCGCCACCCTGCGATGCTCATCACCACATCTCCCTAGGAAAGTACCTGAAGACTCGAACATCATTAGCGCGCTAGTCACAGACGCAGCGGCCATCCTTCGTCCACTCTCTCGTCTCCCTCTCGCGAGTCCCGACAGCAATTCTGCCCTCGCCTCGCATCTCGCACCTTGCCCCGATGCTCTCGTGGTTCATTATCACGTGTGACCTCCCCTGCTCGAGCTGTCCTCTCAAGTCCTAGGGGGAGATCTCCAGATTAGAAGACAAAAGACGAAGAAAAATCGAAAAGAAAAAAAAAATAAGGGAGGGCGCGCGTAACTTGGCTAGTGAATCATCATCCTCGCCAATCACATCCTCGCCAAATGAGCAGCCATGACGACCGCAAATCTACGACGCGCGAGCGACGATGCCGCCATTGTCGGCTCTGCAATGTCCAATGAGCCCAGCAGCCACCGACGCCTTTCTGTGGTCGGCAACGAGGCCGTCGAGATGACCGAGTCCACGGCTCCAATTCATGCGCAAGCTCCGCTGCCTGCGAAGCGCACAGGCTTGCTAGCTAGTTTGGGGCTGGGAGGTGTCGCGAGACGAACCTTGGGCATCTGCTTGTTACTGGTCACCGTGTTCCTCTGGACGCTGTCCAATTTTCTTGCGAGCGTGAGTTACTCACCCAAGTATCCTGTGCAGGAACAAAGAGGGAGCGAAACGGGAGAAAAGAAAAACGTGTCACCGCGTCGCATAAAGCTAATCACATGAGAGAACAGTCCATCTTCTCCGACCACACATACGACAAGCCATTCTTCCTCGTATATGCGAATTCCTCCGTCTTTGCGATTTCTCTGCTCCCTCGATTCTACAAATATTGTTCCAAGACGGGCGCGCGAGGCATACGGAATGACCTGATCCAGTTATGGACAGAGAGTAAACATCAAGGCGGGTCCTATGCCAAGGCTTCGACCGAGGACGATGCACTCGATGGCGAGCAATTGATGACTGGCCACGAAAATGGGACTGTGGCGGGCGTCGCGAACCCGAATGACGAGAGACTTAGCTTCAGGGAGACGGGCGTGCTCAGTTTGGAGTTTTCCATGCTGTGGTTTCTGGCCAACTACTTCGCGTCTGCTTGTTTGGAATATACCAGCGTCGCGAGCGTGACGATTCTTACATCGACGAGCAGCGCATGGACGCTGGTCTTTGGCGCGTTGTTCCGGGTCGAAACCTTTTCGATGCGGAAACTCATCGGCGTCATGGCCTCTCTGGTGGGCATTGTGCTGATCTCCACGGTTGATTTGTCTGGAGAGAGCGACGAGAATAGAGGGTCTTTTCCCCATAAGACGCCCTCGCAGATTGCGATTGGGGATGCCATGGCGTTTTTCAGTGCCATAATGTATGGCTTGTACGTTACAGTAATGAAGAGACGCGTGGGTAACGAGGACAAGGTCGATATGAGGTTATTTTTTGGATTGGTCGGGACATTTAATTTGTTGCTGCTGTGGCCGTTGTTTTTCATTTTGGATTGGACCAGTATCGAGCCAGTAAGTTTCCGCGACATGCAATTAGCCCTTCTTGTTTTTCATTTTGCGCGAATTGAAGGCGGAAGAACTACCTTTTCACGACACTGTGCTAACTATGAGTGCTTCTAGTTTGAGATGCCTCCTACGGCAACCGTCGTAACGGTGATCGTTGTCAACTCTGTAGCATCGTTTGTGAGCGATATTTGCTGGGCATTTGCCATGCTCCTAACCACTCCGCTGGTCGTGACGGTTGGGCTTTCTCTCACCATTCCCCTGTCCCTGATTGGGGAGATGGTCCAATACGGACAGTACTCGAGTTTTGTGTATTGGATAGGTGCTGCCGTGGTGTTTGTTTCATTTGTCTTTATCAATAACGAGAGTCGGGAGGACGAGGACGAGCTGGAAGGGGCTCGAGCCGACCGGGCAGAACGGGACAGCGTATGAGACTAGACCGGATTATTGTGTATTATACGGAGTACTGGGCATTGTGTATTACTGGACTAGCAAACAATGGAGAAGAGGAAGATAGAGATGCATGAACTCATTCAAGTAGACGATCGTCATATGTATTTCGTCCTGTGTCACAAACAATCAGACGATACCTCGTCAAGGCAGCTGTGGGCCTCGCATCATGCTGCGTCCCAGAGACAAGACGACGGTAGATTTTGAGACTATTCTTGTGGTACAGTATGTACGTATCACTTGGTAGAAGCCGACGACAAGATATGTACCTGCCTAAACCGCTGTAGAAATATAGAAAAGGCCAAGACTCGCGCGTGGACTTGTTTCACTCAGTCGCTTCACACGGTTGTGGGACTCGCCAGACTCGCCAGGTTGCACCATCGGATCGATTCGGCTTCGGCCCGGATCCTTCCCCCGCCAATCTACTGATCAGATGAACTTTTCGTCTGCAGGTGGCAGGCATCCAATACATTTCTTACCCGACACGAGTCGGAGCCGGATCAGAAGCACCGAGTCGCGAGTCTTGTCTTTCACGTCGCGCAGATTCAGTTTACTGTTTCCTTCCCTTCGAAACCTCATTTTTGCTCATCCTTCTCGCAAGCTTGTTTTTTAGTCTCCGCGCCATGCCAAGACCGCACGCAAAACGACTAGCGTCCGCGAGAACTCGGCCGGCCCTTTTTGCCACGCACCTCTCGATCCTCGGTACTCTCCATAATAAAAGCGGCTACCTAGCGACAAACACACATATGTTCGAGACCTGTTTACGGTGGCGCATGTGCGACGGGGATAACTATATACGAGATGGGAAAGGGTTGGCCATTCCGCCACCTGCCCCAAAGAAAACGGGAAGGTGGACGAGAAACGGGGCGGGTTCCTGGATGTGTCTGGACTCTATAGTATATCCGTCGTCGATTACCCGTCTTCCTGGGGCCGAAGAAGTCGACATACTCCCCGCCTCGGCCGCTGAGGGCGTTCTTTGCAATAGGAGCGTTTTCTTTGAAGACCTCATAGATTGACTGTCTGACAGAGTCTATACAGGATAACTTGGCGCGCGGATAGCGGTCAAGGCGACTTCGGCTTGCAGATAAGCTGTTCGATACCAGCAAGAACGCTCTGGTCGCTTGCCGCCCCTTTGGTTCTTGTACCATGCTCACACAGCTCACATAGCTCACGCTCTTTCCAAGTTGGGGCCACTGCTCTTCCTGTCTCGAGCGCGAACAGCCGACGACGAACGAACCGAACAAGGAAGGACTCGCGAGCCCATCAAGATTCAAGTAGAGACGCGGGTGTGAAGCCAATCTTTGCCTGTGTTTACAACCTATCAACTACAACAAAGCCACCTAGCAACCTACATTTTCATCAGTCTCCCGCACCTATCAACCTATGACTTTCAAATCGACGAGATCCGAGATGGACATGACATCTCCGGGACCGTTGGAAACGTTCTCCAAAGACCGACCGCTGGCTGAGTCGATTACCCTCGCGACCCGACCCATCCATGCGAAGCTTAACAAGCTCGTCATTGCCCGTCTGCCTTTGGCTCTTCCTCCTTTGGCGACGAACTCGCTGGCGTATGCGTCGGGTCTGATGCACATTGCGCCAATCTACAGCACCTTTGAAGCCGCGTGGTCCGACATCCTCCACGAGTCGGACCCGTCAAAAGTATCACCGGAGGTGCTCAAAGCGCTGGACTCGTTGCACTTACCCGGCCTGATGAGAGCCGATCGACTCGAAGCAGACATTCAGTCTATGATGGGGTGGGCACAAGCTGCGACGAGGGAGCAGCTCGACCGTGTTAGCGAAACAGGCCATCTGGAAGAATTCGTCAGCCACATCAGGCGCGCTATCAGCAGCAAACCACATGTGCTACTCGCGTACTCATATATCCTATTCATGGCCTTATTTGCCGGGGGCCGCTACATGCGAGCGACTCTCGAATCCGCTGGCGAGGACTTTTGGCAAGGGGTGCCCTCCAGCCCAGACTCACAGCATGGAAACGAGATATCTTCGACAGAACAGTGTGGTATACCGCTCCGATTCTTCCACTTCGATACGCCCCTAGACGGCGAGGACCTGCGGCGGGATTTCAAGCAGCGGCTGGCTGATGCGGAGATGTCGCTGAGCTACCAAGAGAAGCACGATATCGTGCAGGAGGCCATTTGCATTTTCGAGAATCTGATCCTGCTGGTTGCGCAACTAGACGATGTGGCTGCACGACGGGATGCACTTGGTAGGTTCTCCTCAGGCAGACGCGAGTCAGACGATTCCCTCACCACCGTCATTGCGAAGCCGGTCTCGATGAACCGGTTCCGGGACAGCGTGGCGGTGACAAAGGAGCGCAGCGCACGGCGTTCATCGCAGGAGATGCATGACAGGATGAGCACGAGTGACGCGGAATACTGCATGTCCGATTACGAGAAAATGCCTACTCTTGCTGAAAGCCCCGCCTCGTCTAATTCGGACCATGGTGATAGGATGCCTTTGGGGTCAGAGATGGAAAAAGATGGTCGTGTAGGATCCAAATCTGTCAGGTTCCGAGAATCCCTGTCTCAGCGGCCCCGATGCCATGTCGGGGAAGGGCTCTCGACCGAGACATCGGCCGAGGGACTTTGGGCTGCCTCGAGGCGCCTGCATCGGGAACATGTTACGCATTGGGTTATTGGGGTAGCGATTGGTTTCATCATTCTCAGTGCTGTCCTCGGTCGGCGGGCTGTCTATTACTAGGCTGGCACGTGGCCTCTGGGACTAGGACGCCACGTGCAGCCTTGGGTACAACAGAATGTCAGTTCCGGTAGAGTCCCCTTATGGAACATGTGTGTGCCTCTATTGGATTATAGATCACTCAAGACTCAAGAGTGATACCTACTTGGAGAAGGGCTGAGTGAGCTGAGCTAGCCACATGAATAGCGTGATACCAGCTTGCAAAGAGGCGTCATGTCTGCGGATACAACATTGCTACAAATCACAAATTAATAGTTACTACTCTGTAGTTGCATGCCACACGTGGGCTTGTATGTAATAATTTCACGTACTATAGTACTATAGACTGCTGTTCCACCCGTCGATGATGCTGGCATACCTATACTCTGTATTACCATGACTGCACGTATCGATAGGGGTTTTATAGCCCGGCGAGCATTCCTCTCCTGCAACGGCCGGGAGAAGTGGCATACAGTCATTTCCGACCCCTTGTGCATGGGGTTTGCCATGGAACACGTAGGTAACCTTGTGGCGGCATGGCATTGACATGGTGGTTAGAACGGCAAATGCAGGCCGGCAGGCAAGCCCAAAGGATGTAGATCTATTTGCCTGCGTTGCCTGCATTACTTCAATATGCTGGCTGAGCCTGAGCATCCGGAATGCATGATACGAACACTACTGCCCACATGCTGAGATGGATACGATGATGGACATGTAGCACATACACATATGTATGTAGTCCAGAGTTGCTTGCACCAAGTTCCAACACAGAATCCAGTCCCCGATAACTGTACAAAAGAAACACATAGTCAACGCAAGCTCCCGTGGAAAAAGGTATTTTGACTGTTTGCCCCAAACGCGGAAACAGGTTTCGAGTACATAATGCATTGGTCCGGAAGTCTGTCGCACACGGAAATGCGATGCAACGACGAATTCTAATGCCTAGTGGTATGTAGCAGGAAGATCGCGTTCATCACAACCGATTAGATTAAGACCCTCGTGTCGCTTCTTTACGACGAAATTCGTGCTACGAACACTGCAGTGTTGATGCTCCCTCTTTCAATGCAATCTACATTCCATGTCATGCTATTAAGCTTTACTTTGCTTTGATTTGCTGTGCTGTGCTGCGCTGCGCTGTGCTGTGCTGTGCTGTGCTGTGCTGTGCTGTGCTGTGCTTACTCCATAGAGGCATCAAGCCCCATGCCAAACGAAAACCCCCCAAAACGCCCTCAAAGAAAAAAAACTTGTGAAAAAAAAAAAGGAGGAAATTACACCAGAAAACAATCACTCATCATCCATGTCCCAATCAGAAGCAACATCTGCCCATCCAGCCATATACCTCTCCCCCCCAAATTCACCCACAGTACGCAGATGCCGCGCCTGGTCTCGCAAGCTGGTACTCCACCGACGCACCCAGTAATCGTCCGACGCAGTAACAAGGTCCCCATCCCGTGACCAGCTCACGTTGGTGACCTCCCGAGAATGTCCTCGCACAAGGGGCGTCCCGGTACGGAGGATCGGAATCGAGGAGCCACTAGGGAAAGAAGACGAACATGAAGACGGGGGCGGATTCTTGGGGCCCTTCTCGGGAGCTTCGGCGTGGGGGCGACTCCGTTGGGACCATGTAGTGCGCATGTATTTCTCGTCTGTGGGGAAGAGAATCGCGCAGTTGTTGGCGCTGCCTACGGCGAGGAGCTCGGATTGGTTGTCCCAGGCAGAGGCAGGGCGCAGGGCGCACTTGATATAGAAGGAGGAGGCGCGGAATTGGTCGTGCTTGAAGCCGTAGAGGGGACCTAGGCCGTTGATGCCGCCGTTGGGGCGACGCTTGGGCATGTTGTCCTGCAGTTCGGGCGCGTGGCCGAGCATGAGGTGTGCGGTCGAATAGGCATAGATTGTGCTGTCTTTGCAGACGGCGTAGAGACGGGACGCGTCGGTGTTGAGGGCTAGAGAGGTGAGGCCGTAGGAGCGCCAGGTATGATGTGTGGGCTCTGGTGTGCACGCCAGGGGCATGTCTTGGGCCTGGCGGCGTGGCTTGATGTACCGAGTGTCCCATAGCTTGATCGAGGCGTTGGCTTCCGAGGCCGTGAGCAGTAGATGCTCGCGGCCTGATGGAAGCCATTGGATGGCTGTGACGGATGCCGACGACTTGACGCCTTGAACGATCCGCTCGTGCGCATTGTCAATCGTGTTGACGGAATTGACGGCTACAATATCGAGGGTGGTGTCTCGATCACTGGAGCCGGATAGCCCCCCGTGCGAGCTGAACGCAAGCGTGGACATGGACGAGCAGCGCAAGTCCCAGAGTTGCACTCTTCCGGCGCGGTCTGACGTCGCGAGGCCGAAACCACTGGCTTTGCCGGGCTGAAAGGCCACTTGACGGAGAGAATCCCAGTGACCTGCTGTGAGCTCGACCGCCACCGACGACGTGACGACGTCTACGATCCTACCGGTTCGGTCCCCGGACGCCGTTGCTAGACGATAGCCATCCTGTGAAAAATCCAGGTCCATGATGGCGTTATCGTGCACTTTGATGTACTCATCGACCTCTGGGCCGAGGTGAGAAGCAACTCCATCTTGTCTCGGACAAGTCCTGAGCAGCCGCACGAAGCCGGATTCATCGCCAATGGCTGTTGTCGAATCCGTGGGCGAGCTAACGAGACTGAACGGGATCGTTTCTCCTTCGCCGACGTGCGCGGTACAGTGGTGCACATCCGAACTCTGACTGTAGAACGAGGCGGTATGGACACGTGAGTCGTGGTAGGGGTATTGGAGATACTGCTTGCCGGCGTGAGTGCCGAATCCGTGCTCGCGATCAAGCATCTGTGCTTCGAATCCACGAGAGCGGAATTTCCGGGTGTGTTTGGGGCGATATCCATCCTGGATCTGGCACGCAAAATACTGTCATTAGCGATGTATCTTATAAAAGATGTATCATAGAGGATCTTATAGAGAGGTGGTAAAGAGAAGAGAGGGAGACAGGGATGGGGGGGAGAAAGAGCAAGCGAGGGAGAGAAAGAAGAAAGAGAAAAAAGAAGAAATTAAAGAGAGCAAGAGACGGAAACGGAGGTGTAGAGAGAGTTTTCTGGCATCTGACATACTAGATTTGTTCTCAGTTCGGACGGCCGAACGTTTGGTGTTGCCGGAAATGATTCCTCCTGCGAACTAACCGTACTTCCGCTCCGACTCGCTCCGTAGAAGCTCCGCTGGTCAAGAATTAGCTTGGCTCTGTGATAATCTGACTGATTGGAGAAAATTTGCCATGACAGCCGTATATGTGAGCTGCTTCTGGTCACCTACCAAAATGCTTCTCCGTTGATCGTCGAGCCCATCTGCACCCTCAGGTTGAGGCTTTATCGTCTCGTGAATCTGCACATCTCCGTCCCGCGACATGTGATAGCGTCTCCCTAGCCACGAGGTCGGCGGAGGGTATCTATTATCGGGATTCAATCCACGTCGCCTTTTGTTCCCCGCGGGCTGTTGTTCCTCTCTGTTCTTCCTCTTATCTCCCTCAGACACACGAGACTGCCCCAAGCCCTCCGTAGGAGACGAGGGACAGAGGGGATCAGAGCTCAGCAGATCGCCGGCCAGTGACTGAGGGGACATCATTTGGCTGTTGGTGGCCGAAGCATTCAGAACTCCCAGTGTCATCCGGGGGGGCGTGGCTAAGCTCGATCGTGGGGTGAAGAAGCGGCCGAATCTTCGGGGCGTCACGGATGGCTTGCGTTTCTCCTTGCGGCGGCCCGTTCGAGTTGGTGATATAAATGGGTTTGCTGGAGAAGACGACGTTTCCGTCGGGCTGGACGGCAGGACGTCGGCCACGGGAGGGGATCCATTGCGATACATTGCCTGTTGATCTTTTTGCCGACGAGTTTGGCTGTTGTGGTTCAGACAATAGGAGCTTCTCCACGCAATTTCGCAGTCGTGTCTAGAGCGTTCGTTGTGTGAGTCGAAAGGACGCAGGAGATAAACAAAAGAGCTATCGGAGTACAGAGAATTGATGCACAGAGAATCTTGACGCGGTCTTGTTTCCAATTTGTGCTGACGGAGATCCTGGGGTCAATGAGGTGAGAGAGCTACGACGTCCAGCCATCACGGCGGATTTTATTCAAGGGTTCGTGCCATAGTTGAGGCTGGGGGGTGGAGTTGCCACTGAAGACGCGTAGTCTGCAGAGCGTGTAAATGGGTTTCGCGCGTTGCGCGTGGCACCGAAAGGTATTGTGTACACGTAAGTAAGACGCAGGCTCACCTGGTCGTAGGTATCCAGTACAGAGATCTCCAATTTTGGAAAACAACCTGGCCCGTGCGATGCCGTTTGTCAGTGTCTCAGTGGTCACCGACGGCTGGGGCTAACCAGATTCTACTTACGGAGGCGTCAAACTTCAAAGGGCAGTTTCCGACGCGCCAATAAGTATTAACAGTGCGCTACATCACGTAACAGTACTTGACCAGGGGGTCGAAACTCCGGCCGGTAGTAGTCATCCTCTACAACGCGTCGGATACATAAATAGATACAAAATGTTGTCGAAAGAAGCTTTCATATTGCTTCAAAGGACCAAAATAGTGGCATGCCATACAGGGCAAGTCCGGTCATTGCAACAGCCATATATATCGTGATTCTCCCGACTTTTCAGGCTATAATGTAGCACAGTGTTTTCTGTAGCACTATGAAGAACCGTGTTACGATGAACTTGCTCCCCTCTGCCTCGCACGCGTACCGCTTATTAGCGAAACTTGCCATTGGTCGCCCCTCCAATTTAAGACGTCTTGACTCTTTGATATTTTGCATCGATCCGTCTCCATCTATCGATCTCCTCGTCTAGGTAACTGCAAAGCTGGCATGCATTGTACCAGAGTCCCTCAGTCACGACTCACGACTCACGACTCACGAAACGCCACCTCCGGCTTCTTGCATAGCCACAGTTGCAGCCACATCGGCTGGTGGATCCGTATGGTGTCATTTCCAGAATCTGAGCGTGATCAGCGAGATCAATGTGATTCACTATAATTTATCCCTTTATCTACCTTCTCAAGCCGCTTATCCTTGACAAATTCCATCTTCTTGCTATAGCTAATAGCGAACGTAAATACATTGTCGCCTTGCTACTAAAACCTATCCATTAATCGCAATCGGGCTTCGTCATGTGCCGTTTCCTGGTGAGCAACAACTCAGCTGATCCTCCGACGTCGGATACTGGCATGGGTCGCTAATCAATGCGTGGTGTCGCGAATAGCTATACAAGGGCAGTGATGAGATTCTCCTGTCAAAATTGATCCTTGATCCGACTCATTCGATTCTAAAGCAGTCTTTTGACTCTCGTCTACGTTTGGTACGTTGTTAGATCTGGATAAGAAAGCCCGAAAGAAGTACTAACTGAGGCTTCGTCTAGGACACTCGTCGCGGCCAGAACAATGCGGATGGATTTGGGATAGGCTTCTACACCGATCCCAAGCTGGGCAGTGCACCATGTCTCTTTACTTCCACCGTTCCTGCCTGGAACTGTACCAACCTTCACAGAATAGCATCCAAGACGGCGTCGCGGCTTATCTTTGGCCACGTCCGGGCCACGACTGAGGGCTCCCTCAGCGAGGACAACTGCCATCCCTTTACACATGCCAGCCTCATGTGGATGCACAATGGCGGGCTCGGTGGCTGGAAATACATCAAGAGAAAGCTGTGTGATCGCTTGGCCGACAAGTGGTATCTACAGGTCAAAGGGGGTACTGACACGGAATGGGCCTTTGCTTTGTTCCTCGACACCCTCGAGCGTTTAGGCCATGACCCTAGCTCAGCACCTGAAATGGGATTCGGTCCCAATGTGTTACGGAAAGCTGTAGAGCTGACCATTTCGCAAATCAACGAGTTGACGGACTCTATTCCCCAGGATATCCTGCAGAACGAGGATGTGGACACCAGGAGCCTGCTCAACTTTGCTGTGACTGATGGCCACAGCGTCATCTGCACAAGATACATCAGTAGCTCTACGGATGAAGCTGCGAGTTTGTACTACTCATCAGGGACACAATGGGTGACGAGAACGTCGGACCCTAATGACCGGCAGTACCAGATGGAGCGCAAGGACAGAGGAGCGGACATTGTTCTGGTCACGAGCGAGCCTTTGACTTTTGAGCGAGGTGAGTTGAATATTGCTCGCTTGGTACAGCGCTGCTTTCTATTTCCAACACCTTCCTTGATGGGCTTGGAGAACTCCCACCTTGGCTGGAATGTGTCACTTTTGTCATCGTAGTGGAACTAACGGAACGGCGATTTTTTTGCAGAAAACTGGGTGAACGTACCTACAAACTCTATTCTCACAATCCACCGCCAAACCGTCATGATCCAGCCAATTCTCGACAAGTATTACGAACGTGATCCATACCACGTTCGATCCAGTGCCTTTGTCCAGGCAAAGGGGCTCGTGTCTAACGAGAAAGTACCCAGCCGCACCGCCTCTGGTTTTGGGAGCGGCACAGCGGCTTCGAGGTTTGCAGCCCAGAATCTTAGCTCAAGAAGTGCAAGTCCAGACCGGGCTCGACGGTCACGGACGCCGTTGTCCGTGTACGAAGCGAGAATACCGTGATGACGGTTTGCGTGCTGGTCCGTTTCATAATGGTTTCCCAATTGGAGGATTTGAGTCCATTGATGGCGTTACTGCGCCGCAATCCGATCAATAGAGCCCGTTGGTTATTCTCATCAATGTTGTACTGGTCAGTGGTGGTCCAGATAGTGGGTGGTCGAAATCTGTGTGGTGTCACACTTACTCAGCGGCTGGTCGCACTTCCCATAACCTGTCACTGATGTCTCAATTTAAAATACGATGCGAAGAAAACCAGATACTTGAACGACGAACTCACAGAGCAACGCGGTCTTGCCTGTCTCGTAACAATGGAAAGCTAGAGAGTGATAAGTCTGCTGGAAACTTACACGCCCCGCATGGAGAGCAGTCTTGTTTTTCACACATCTTGGGCCAAGCGACCACGGCAACTAGTTACCGGTGCCCTCCATCTTAGGTACATACTCCATCCACGCCTCACGGTGCCCATGGCGTGCTTCCAGCTTTCCTTCGGCTCCAAAACTGCTTTGTCTCTGCCTCGGGGGGGTGAATGCAGTCAGCCCAGATGGGGATCTCCGACTTTAGCGGCGTGATGAGCACATTGTGGCGGCGCATGAATTTCTGCGCTTGCGATAGGACACTAAGCAGTGGCTAATAAGGGTTATTACGTTGCAGTACAAAGAATTAGTAAATATAAGGTTACGACCGGTGATGTTTGTGCACGACGCTGGCATCCCCCTCACAGGCAGTCAATTATATAAAGCCATTCACTGCATCCAGAAGAAGTGCCATCGTTTCTCAGTTCACTGGTTCTATAGTTTTCAAAATATTGCGTCTACCCAACTTGAAAACTTCCCTTGCTTTTCCTTCTCTATTTACTACATCCTCCACGACGAATTGACGACTTGAAAGCGTAAGTTTTACACAGGCTTCAAGACGTTAGTCAAGCTAGATTCCTCTTTCTAACTGCTCCTAGCCTTTACCAAAGCCTTTTCGTCACACCTCCGACAAAAACCGTTAAAGTCAAAAGACCCACGCTCTAAGAAGTTGTGCAACGGCTCTGCCTTGCCACAGCGTCTCAAGCCATGCCGCCAGCGCACTATACTACCATCTTGACGTTCACCGCATGTGGCCACAAAATGCAGCTCAGTTGTCCCAGCTGCGAGAATTCCGGCAGCGACGGACGCAAATGCTCGGATGCCAATATGCGCACGATCCAGCAGAAAATTGACGAGTGGCCTTGCCAATCCTGCCGAGTACGCTGGAAGAAGCCGCCCACGCGCTGCACATCCATCTTGACGTACACCAGATGTGGCCACAAAAAGCATTTCCATCGTCCCTGCCGCGAAAATTTCGGCAGCGACGGACGCAAATGCTCGGATGCCAATATGCACACGACCCAGCAGACAAACGACAAGTGGCCTTGCCAACCCTGCCGAGCATTCTTGAAACTCCGGAGCCAGTTGAAGCGTGACGCTACCGGCAACTACTCTGCAAACGTCACCCCCAACGGTACGGGCACTCTGCAGGGCGATATTAACAAAGACCTGCAAGTGAAAAGCGTGGACGAGCCTACACGACAAGCAGGGAGTAGCTCGATCCTAGCCGAAGAACTCCTCGAAGACAATAGGATGTCATTGCCAGGACTAATAGGCGCCCACCACACAAAAGACGATGTCAACAAAGACCTGCAAGTAGAAAGCGTGGACGAGTCTACATGACAAGAAAGGATTGTCCCGCTCTACACCAAAGCATCCATGGAATAAATTTGCGAGGTCAAAACGACCAAGTGTCCATGAACAACGAACGCAATTGTTTTCTTGCTTTTTAGAAAAGTCGCTCTTTTACTCGCACGAGGTATATGCCTCTTTTTTCATTTTCTTTTTCTCGGGTTTCAGTCAAGTCGCTCTTTTAACCTCTTTTTTCTTATGTTTTCTTGCTTTTTAGCAACGCCGCTCTTTCTTGAGTCCTTGACTCTTTGGCCAACACTGTAGTAGCCTATTAATAGGGACGTATAATTTACCCCCGATATTACTTCCAAAAGATCTACGTCGTATTACCCTTGTTCGTTCTTTGTGTCCTAATATCTGGTGTTTCTGTGCCTTCGTGTCATTGCTGCCTCTCGACTCGGACTACCTGAAGGCTGGCCGTCCTCGCAATCCGGCCACAATACCCAGCTATGGTATATACTAGGACGGAGATTTCTGGCCGCCGAGCAGTGCGCGGCGGTGGATCCTCGCTTCCCCCTTCCCAATCGGAACATAATTCGAAGCCCTGAATGGCTACCTTGTAGAGCTGATCGCAGTCAAAGTCCAAACACGCCCCTTTCTCACTCCCGTACGAAAGATTAATGGAGAAATGCCCTCCAGAGTGGAACCAACGCGTCAGTGCCAGTGGGCATGGCATATGCTTGTAACCACACGCCCCTGCATGTCACTCCTGTCCTATCGTCTCTTTCCTCGATCCGTATGCTCTCTTGGTCAATGGACAGGCTTTTCCTGTGAGGTCACTGCTGTTTACAGTTCCCCATGCCAAGCTATTCTGTTGTGGGCCAAAGAGAAAAACATGAGCAGTAGTGGACTGTGGCGATGAACTTGGACGCTTCTCTCAGCAAGAAGTCGCCTTCCTACCCGTACCCCCCCCCCCCCTGGGCTAAGAGGTTACGGACCAGGTGTCAATTGCGGCCTCATCATTCTAAGGGTGTTGAAAAGATAAGTTTTGTGCATGACATCATGGTGCAAAGCCCACTCACACAAGGCACAACCATTTGAGAGCATACGGGAATCACGGATCGGGGGGAAAGAGACGAGAGGAGAGCAGTGACATGCAGGGGCGTGTGGATATCTTCAGCGGACGAAATAGGGCGGTCGCCGGTGCGTGGGTGTGCTGAACCCTGACTAGTCCCCTCGGCTCAGTGTTCCAGTGACCCGGTCGGTGGTGGCTTAGGTGTTCGCGGTGGGATAGGAACCTACAATTGGCAAAATAAACTCACATTCACGTGCCAAAAAGTGGGTGAAAATGTGAACTTGTTTTACGCCCCCACTGTCCACACAAGCCTATCTTCACCGTGAGGGTGCAAGAGTTGGATGACAACCGAAATGCATGCAGCCTGTTTATTTCTTCTAGGTTGATGTTCTATTATTCGGCTCTCTCTCTCTCTCTCTCTCTCTCTCTCTCTTTCGCTGTTCTAGGTTTCTCTTTTAGCTGAGTGAACTCTCGAGTCTCGAAGCCGAGGGACAGACTGCAGCGTTCTCAGAACTTCAAAGACTCTTCTGTCTTCTGACTTAGAGACGTCAGAGGGGTAAGAATGTACAGTCATAAGATATCCTAGATTTCCGCTTTGAGCTGGCTGGATCTCCAAATCCCAAGAGCAGAGGTGTGTAGAAGGGCGACTAAGTATCCGCGGACCGCAAGGCACATTTGAAGAACACACCCCCTCCCAGAGCCATGACCGAATATCGAGCCTCCCCGTCGCAGGCACATGGGTACAACCGACCATGCCATCGTGGCAACATGAAGCCCGGGCTTCTTGTAAGTTGTTCGTGCGATTTCCCATCCTTTCACACCCCCGAAGGTACCCATCCAGGTAGGCACCTACGTACCTAGGTAGGTCCTACCAGGTAGTCAAATGTAAAATCGTCCCATCAGCCCACTTCCAAAAAAGCTAGGGGTGAGCTTGAAGCAAGCAAGAGTCACCCATTCCCACGGGTGCAAAAAGAAACCCCCACCAAAAAAAAAAAGAAAGGCACATCATTTTCTAGGGTGTGTGGCTCAAAAAACACGCCCCGGGAGTAGGTATAAACATGTGCATACATACATAGCACTCTGTCATCTGGTCACACAGTGGTTTATTCTCGTTAGCTGCAAATAATTGGGCCAGGAAACTAGCGTTTTTAGGTACATACATACTCTGTAAGTCGAGGCTTGTTATGTAAACACCTATTTGTGCACGTACGGAGTATGTAGTGGCGCAGGCGAAAAGGGCAAAGACAAGGGGAACAAAGGCCCCTGCGATCAATGTGCGACCGTCGGGTGGTGCCGCGGCTGCTGCCGCCACACCTCGCAAGTCTGCAGATGGCGCAATGGCGTGTGCATGTACCTGCATGGAACACGTCGGTAGACTGGGATGGCATGCGTAGGTACACGTGTACATGTACCTGTTCTACTGATGTAGGTATCTGCTCAGTCTGGTCTGTGACCAATCTGTCTGTCGCTAGGCACACAGACATCTGAGCACGGAGATAAGATCAGAGACAGACGACAGAGATTGGACGACGGAGTCAGACCGGAGAAAGATGGACATCAAGCCAGCGAAGCCGCAAGTTGCAACAGAGATGAGAAATTACAGGATACTAAGGATACGAACAGATGGATGCATACATTGGCTTCTCGTTCTTTTACGCCGTTGCTATGGCAAGTGCCTCTTCCCAGCACCGCTTTGCAAGTGGCCCATGACGCTATGGCTTTGCATCCCCGGTCTCTTTCTTGGCTCCTTGTCGCGGCCCTGTCCAACATGTGTGGTTCAGTTCATGCAGGGCAGTCGTGACAGTGTGACGTGTTATACAATGGCCGGCGTGGAGCCAAGGGACTTGAGAAAGAAAAGCGAGTGGGAATGCGGGAGCGCGCGAGAGATTGAAGAGGGGTGGTCTGAATCGATAATCGATTTTGGGCGGGGGGTGAATCTGTGCATTACTTCAGTCACCCCCCACGTGATGGGGAAACTGTAGCACATGTACGGAGTACGTCCTAGGTAGGTAGTTGCTCTGTAAGCATTTACTTTCGCGCCAACGGTCCATACTGGTGTTACTATGATAATGCAACGGCAAGGGGGCAAGTCTACATGGTTTGAAGAGAATGGCTGTCTCGATTCTCGTAGGTATGTATAGGGGACCCGACGGGGGAATGCTCAGGGATTCAAACCACTGTGGTCTTAGCATTGTACCTACATATCTGCCTCGCGCTTAGCTGCGCAATGAGGAAGCTCCCCGGGAATACATACCGATACATAGGTACCTGTGTACATGTATGTAAACATTGTTCTTGCTGCCCTGACCCCTGACCCCTGACCCCTGACGCCATGGAGCTTCCCGTGATCTCGCGGGGTCAGGCGGACTGCGGAGTAAATATTCGTGCATACGATCACGAATATACATACTGTACAATATGTATGTGCTCTTGTATGCTCCATTTGCAAGGCAGCGCACAATTGCGTTGGCGGGCCGCGTCAGGGTTAAAGAGACCAACTGGCCGAAATCTCCCCGTTGGCGATACCAGTTGGCGCCACGCCCTGTGCGAAAGAAAGCTTAAAGAGAGGTTGATCGCCTGCACAGAAAAAGCAGCAGAGCAACGCGGTGCAGTACCGAGCCGCGAATACATGGTTATTGGGCATTGTTGTTCCCTGTTGTTCTCTCGCTCCTCGTTTTTTGGTGTTGGTGTTCTTGTGCTTGTGTTGAATTTTTTTTTGTCTATTCGCGCATGTCGGAAGAATACAAAAGTGGGTCAACGGGAAGAAGAAGAGGAACCCGCCCCCATTCCCCACAAACACCCGCGGTGTTTCGGCTCCCAAAAGAGCACAATGAAGAAATGGAAAATGTGACTCTGTACTCCGTATGTATGTACATACAGAGTACATACATGTATTCTCTGGTGCCATCTCCTGCAGCAATGTACCGGTATCTGACAACTGGAAAAGCGCCTGTACATTGTTTTGTCTCTTGTCATGTCCTTGTACCTGCCTCAACATGTCGGACAGATTTGCTTAGCCCGACTTGGCTTGGCTTGGCTTGGCTTGGCTTGGCTTCGTCCTTTTGTCTAATGGGAACATTGCCCAAGCATTGGTGGAGAAGGGATGCTGTTCAGATTCTCGGGTCGCAATAATCGACTATGTAAGATAGTTATGTACATAATAGGTCTTTTGGCTGGGATAATTAACTTTTCAAGAGCGCGTACTTTGTGTAAGCCGCTACGGAGAGGTACCAGGTACACATACACAGTGATGTAGGTCAACCACACCCCTACGAACTGATTCGTGCTCACTGTTGATCCTCTCCCCATCACGACATTGTTTTCGTCTCGTTGCAGTGTGCACGACTTGTTCCCCGCTTCCACAAATCTGTACGCACAGAAAGAACCCGATCATCCCCTCTTCCCCTTTGTTGCACCACCCGAGCCCCGCAGCGCGTCGCGCCGCCCCGCGCTACTAGATACCTATGTACCTAGGTATGTAGTACCTAATGTAGGTAGCCCACCCATGAGATTGCCATATTCCCTCAAAAAGCCCCCCCGCCCCCCCGAACATGCAAAGGCATCAGAAGAAAATCTCGATCAAGCCAAGAAGTACCTCTTATAAACAGCCCACGTAAAAAAAAAGGTACCGGTATGTAGGTACTCTGTTCAGGATGTCGAAACATCCAGCCTCCAACCTCCGAGTCACGCAAAACGAGACAACAACCTCAGCAACGCAGGACCAAGGGGGCGACGAATCTAGCAGCGCGGAGCCACCTACGCACATGCATACCTACATAGGTAGGTACATACATATGCACCCATCATCAGACGCGTGGCGTCCGGCCATCTTACTCCGAGGCTCAGAAATGTAGAATCCCCTCTCCGTACCTGCCTTGGTTTTCTTGTGCCTGCCAGCCTCCACTGTATCACCGGAGGGCACTAGGGCGTGTGTCTCTTCATTGCTCAAGTGTACATACCTACACTACCTATGTACCTATGCCTATCCCGATGTATCTACCTACGCCACCCGCACCGTCCCATGCCCCCAAGAGACGAATTAGCACGTCTGTCTCAGCCTCGCTGGCCCTTCGCGGGGTACTACGCAAAAAGAGACCAAGATCCCTGTAAACTGAGAAACTCTGCCTTCCCAAGCTGCAAGCTCCATGCTTTATCAATGAGCCGAGGCTAAACTTGATGTTGATAAGGAAGCAAGCAAGCAAAGTTCCGGGGGCGTATGGCGCCCAAGGTTTTAACATGTGATGAGGTGATACAGGAGTGCGCTTTGGGGCGGAAACGCAAGAGTGGTCACATAGCCCACCTGCTGGTGCTGTACTCTGTACGTTGATGTCCGTTGGGGGGCAAGGGAGGTGGTTTGGCTTTTGACTGCGCAGTCGCAGCGTGAGGTGTGTTTCTGATGCGGGTGTAATTGAGTTCAATTGGTATTCAGAGGGAGGGGGGGTCCGAAATGGAAGTGTGTTTGCGGGCCTGGCTGGTGGTCACAGTGATCGCGGTGTCAAAATGGTCATGGTCATGGTCATGGTCATGGTCATGGTCTAGAGGTACTGTCATGGCCGCCATGGCCGCCATGGAGCCAGCGATGCGACAAGCGTGCTTTCAACGGAAAACCTAACCCAAGACCGGGTGATGAAGCTGGACATTTTGTGTAACAAGGTGCACGAAATGGGTGCTCGTAGGATTTCATCACCTGCTACCTGACTAAATGTGATGTTGCTCCAATGCTCCATCATGACCCCATCTCAGGCCATGTGTCGCGCAACTCTGCCTTCCCCCACACACACCACATACATATAGCAAAACACAAAAAACACCAGCGGCTAGGCTTCCTCCTGTACTCTTGGCTGTACGCGCCCGTCGGAGTGGCTCATCAGTTTGCGAAAACTCGGTCGGTCTACCCACTTGTGCGGCGGCGGGGCGGCCAGACGCGCCGCCCAGCACGGTTTGACATGCCGGCAACGATGCCGCTAGGTACATTGTTGCCCATAGTTGTCCGCTGCAGTGGGAATCGTCCAGCTGCTCTTTGTGCGACATGTTGTAGTCGTCATTGATTTCTCGCATTTCCCGCCCTCGCCCTCTCGAGAGAGCGGTTGCTGCCGACAACGCTGCCAACGCTTCTCACGCTTCTCCTCGCGTCCTGGTCCATAGCGCACCCCCTTAGCGTCATTTTCGGGACTCGGCGTTGCTAATCCTCACCGGAAAAGATTATGTGATCGTGCCATAATGAAAGAGCCGGAATGGGAATGACTGCTGAATACAAGACGCTGTCTTCTGAAGGAGCTAACCGTCTTGAACCCGCGTCTGCCAAGGGGTGAGTTGATCGACTTGCTTGGCCCCGAGGTACATACGGCCATTGGAAACTGAGAGCCATGGTTCCACCCCCCAGCCCGTAGCTAGTTTGGACTTCGATCGTCAAAAAGAAAGGCCAGCGCTTGCGAAGTTGGTGTGAGATCTGGCCATGCCAAAACCCTACTATGCGGCAGGTGGCGCACAGGACGTAGTTTGGTGGCCAATAAAGAATTCGGGTGCGGGAGCCGGTGTGGACGGGGTATGGTACATGCGACAGGCGCCTTTGGTTAGCTAGCTGCTCAATTGACGAGATCCACGGACCACGGCCCAAGACAAATCGCCTTGCGGGACGTTCGAAGAGAACATCGTGATGAAAGGTCCATCGCCTGCGCTTCTCGACCAGCGGCCACGGGTGACGGAACGGATGTTTCTTGGCTCGTCATATAGACCATAGATGAATGTCATTGTATCATTGCCGTAGTTCATAAAATAATGTGATTTTCGCTCTCAAACACCGGGCCTTGTTCGCTTCGACTCTGATTCTCGCGACGCCGTTCGGTGGAAAAAAAAAAAGGAGGGCGGCGAGGTCGCGAATTGCAACCAGGCAATTCTCCAGCCTGCTTGTCGTGCTTTAGGCGGCGTCGACCTGCGAGAAAACCTCCCTCAGGAAAAGGGAAATACTGGACAAGCTGCCAGAGGCTGCGCAAGGCCATCACACTCCCGCATTGGCTTGTGCTCTAGATGTGAATCAAACGGGTCCAGGTGATGTGAGTCGAGGCCCGCGCCATGTTCCGACGCCGCGTATACCAAAGTTGGATACGAGTTCGGCACACGCCCATGATGGTGATAATCATCGAGCACGTCGAGTCCTGTGGAGGAGTTGTGCGCCACGGAAGAATGCTGACTGGCAGCATACCCATCAAATATCATGGATGACCCGCTCCCAAAGTGCATGTCGTCGCGAGAATATGTTTGATCGAGCGGAGAGAGATAGTTGACTTCGCTGACGGAGTCCACCGACGATGAGAGATCGGTTACGAGGGGGAGAGGAATTTTGGGGTACTTGGGACCGGCATCGTGGGATTGCAAAAGACCAGACGCGTATATGCTGTTCCAGCCGTGCTGGAGGACTTGCGGTGACGGCGATGTAGCGTCATGGGTTGGGGTTTGGGCCGTAAAATAGTCGTAGTGGCCTGTCGCGGAAACAAACGAGTTTACCTGTGTAGGAGCCGAGCGAGCGAGAGACGACAAGATGTCGACGTTTCCATATTGTTGTTGGTATTGGTGTTGCTGTTGCTGTTGCTGTTGCTGTTGCCGCGGCGGCGGTAGTGGCGGTAATGGCGGTAATGGTAGATGATGATCATTAGGAAGAAGCCGATGGTGATAGCCTTGTCTTGCGACGGGTTCTTGGTGTTTTGTCCAATGTGCTGCCACCCCTGTAACTGTGGAACGGGCTCGATTGCAGGAAGTAGGCGCAGTTTTTTCGAATACACGAGAAACGGGAGGCGCCTGGGCAATTGGTAGGGAAAGCCCGCGCAGTTTCCCCCGGCTGGCCACGCCGACGCCCCAAGTCAACTGAGTCTTGTAGCCGGAACACTCATCTCCGATTTCGAGACATTGCGAGCAGTATGGACGGCGTCTGTCGCACTTGACACCACTTCGTTTCGAGCAAGTGAAGCAGTCATCAGCCGCTCCTCCACCGGTAGTACGTCTTCTGCGCTTTCGAGCTGCGATGGCGTCTGGGACAGCGGAAACGGGTTGCTGCGGGAGAGGGGCCGTCATGATAACACGGCGTGGAGATATGTGTATATGTCACTTTGGCGAGATAGGACTTGCGGAAAAGTGATGGTGGGGGGGAGGAAGAAGTATGTCTGCCTGCAAGGGTGTAAGTTGGACGTTGTAGAAGAAGAAGAAGAAGAAGAAGGGCGAGAGTACAATAAGGAGGCAGAATAGCAGAGCAAAGGCGCAACGTGATATAGACTCAAAGTAGCCTGATAGCGACCGAGGTTACATCAAGAAGATGAGGATGAAAAGGGTGGTGAGAAGGCAACTGTATCCTGTCTGCCCAGTGCCGGCAACGCAGTCAAGTGGTTGAGGGTCAGGTCCAGCTCCGACGCGCCATCAGACAAGAACTACGAGCAAGAAACTGCGGCAGCACAACTTTACAAGTGACGGACCGTATTGCGGAAGGGCGCTTGTGCTAGGGGAGACAACCGGGGTATATCTTGATTTCTCCATATCGTACGGAGATTGCATCCTTGCGGGAATGGGGTGCAAGGTCAGGCTAGAAAGCGATGCCTGCCACTTCCCAAGCTTCCAGGCAACGTGTGAGTGGCCCACTGTCGAAGAAAGACCAGGTTCCAGGTAAAATGACGGAGAGCAAGGGCCAGAAACCCATTGGTGTGGTGTGCGACTGCATGTGGCGTGTGGTGCGTGTGGTGCATGTGGTGAATCGTGATGCACATGCCACATGCGCGAACACAGACTTGATACACGCCTACGGAGTACATACCTACATAGGTACATACATACCTAGGCACGTACACTCATACGCAACAAGGGCTCGTCGCTTCGTCTGGAGATCTTGTGGGATCATGAATGAAGGAAGAGGGGAAAAGGGGATCCCGAAGCGACCGTCCGATGGTTGAGATTCGGGGCGGGGCCGTCTAAGGGGGTCATGTTTTGACTCTTGACTATCGAGTCGACGTTGGCTCGCGACAATGGCTCTCAAAGTTTCACTCAAAGTTAGCTCTCGTCAATCAAGACAAGACAAGACAAGACAAGACAAGACAAGACAAGACGAGACCGACAGACGCGAGCAGCAGAAGCGAGCAGCAGACGCGCTGGAACCACAGATGGCTCGCTGGGGGAAGCCGAGCTGGCGAGTCTATTCGCGTCAAGAAAGCCACGGGCCATGCGATGCATCGTCGCACACGAACGCGCGACACAACTTTCAGCCATTGTATAGGTGCTGTAGTATGTACGAAGTACAGACTCCAGAGAGAGCCAAGCCTGCGGAGCACTGCTGCCCAAGACTAATGCGTTCCGGAAAAGTATCATGTCCCAGATACTTCTCGTCCCGTTGCCGTGTATCTCGTTGGTCTGCCTCGGTGCTCGCTGCTGACGGCTGCTGACGCTGACCTCACCTCACTGACTTGTTCCCTGAGCCTGTGAGGCTGCGACTCCGAATGGCTTCCGTCGGCATCCAGAGTTTAAACTTGTCAACATGAGTGTTTGACAGCAAATCGAGCCCGCGTGGTGTCTCGTAACTTGTAACTTGTAAGCGTGCCGGAGCCCTGATCAACGGACTCACGGAGACATCAAGTTGCACATGTCGAATCAGATTTACCGCCGATAAACGACACCGGCACGAACCCCACTGGGCATCCATTGGCATTGGCATCGTTGACATCGTGGGCATCCACAGTCATCCGCAGGGCATCCATTAGCCTCCCATTCGTGCTATCATCCAGTGGAGGGGCCGAAAGAGCAGTACAGGGCTCGCAGCAAGGCGCTTCAGGGCGCTTCGATGGGCGCTGCGTCTCGCACAATGGTTTTACCGAAGCTTCAAGAACAAGAGGATTGTGAAAGCGGCGTCTGCGGCGGCTGCTTGTCATTTTCCGTCGGAGGATGCAGGTCAGTTTCCCATCCGAGGCGCGTTGTAACTTGTCACCTTGTGTGATGACAATCTTAGACCCATCTTGGGGTCAAGTCATGCGTCCCGCTTTTGATTAAATATATGTGATTTGATTGGCGAGCTGAAAGAGGGGCTCAGGGGAGCCACACGAACGGACGTGGCCTCCGTCGTGACTCGTCCCACATCATCGCAGGGTCTCATGCGTCGTTCTTCTTTCTCCAGCAATCGTGCTGCGACTCTGCAGTTCAGGCTGGCCAGCCGAGCGAGCGTATTCTTACGTTGAGGACCAGTTACAACTTACAAGGACAAGGACGCATCTTGTACCTATTCTTGGCCGTCGTTGACGTGGTTGAAGACGCTCCACAGCATACAACCCACAACCCACAAGTCATCCCCAATGCACATGTCGCCATCTCTCTCCGCCGACCTCCTCAGCACCCCGGCAGTCACGAGGCCCGAGCCTGTCAGTTCCCAGGAGCGGGGCCTCGGGAGGGGGGGGCGGCGAATTGCAATGGATGTCAACGAGGCTGGAGAATCCCGAGGCTTCAGTGATCACGAACGAGCTTCTCCCCAAAATTCTCTGCATGTACTACAACAGAAAGCAGAAGAGGGGAACCAAAGACGCCGAATCACACGTGGCTGGAGATGCTCGCCTCGTGATTCGCTTCTTTCCAACAACCTCGCCGACGAAGCAGAGTTGCCCTCCTCACGCCTGAATATCCAGCCACCCCCTTCTCCATCTTGATGGGATCCAGAACGGACGATTCAGCAAAGTCGAAGATAGATACGGCGAATCCTGCCATCCTGCCATTATGCGGACCCAACTATGGCCCCATTTCCACGACAATACCTCCTAAGCCCGTGTGGAGTTGAGGAACAGCCTGCAACGGCTGCAACCGTTTTTGCTGACTTTCTGCAGTGGCTTGCAGGACCTGCACCTCTGTCGCTTGACTCCAGTGTCGAACAGTCCAACAGTCCAACAGTGGCACATGGTGCTCAAGGCCAAGTCCTTTTGCATCGTTTGCACAGCCTACTGGTTGGACAACCCACCCACTCGGGAACGGGCGTTTCTGCACCGGCCGGCAATGGCGTTACATACATATTGAGCATGAACAATCCAGGGACAAGTTGACGCGTTTTGCCGGCCAGAGACAGGGGTTCGGGCAATGATGGCCATGCCATGCATCATCTGTTACAACTTACCTGGCAGCCGCGAATACATAGTCTGTGTGTTTGGCCGATCCAGGTCTCAACATACCTATCATGGACTACATGAGGAAAAGATGCGCAAAACAAAGGCCTCGCTCGAGCCTCGAGCCTGGATTCTCGAGCCTGGACCAAGTCATGGTTCGTTATGGACTTCAAGCTCTTGACGAACCTTCCACTCACTGCAGTGGAGTGTTCATCTTATGAGCGTTGCGTTTCAGGCGCTCGAAACATTTCGAAACATGCCGCTTGCTTGCCTGGTTGTCGTGATAAATCATAAGTCATGAACCTACGTAAGCGCAGGGGTAGACTCCAGATGACAGCCAAAGGGATGGCGCCTCGGTCCCGCGGCTTCCCTTGGACCTTTTCTAGAGTATCGGCATCATGCAGACAATGGACATGCAAGGAGCCCCTGGTTCACAGAGGCGGGTGATCCATGCGATGTCATGTTCTTTGCTTGCTTCTTTATCATGGCAGAGGCCGGGGATACAGCATCATCTGGAAAACCACAATGGGTTGTATCCCCGAAAGGGCCCGAAAGGGCCCGAAAGGGCTGCGTCTTTAACAAGTCAGCCTCGTCATAAACGTCCAACGAGTGGTATTCAGACGTGGCGGCTTAGGCCATTCAGAGGTTGCGAAGATGGACGATTTGCCTCTAACTGTACCAGCAATGGCCATGATGCCGTCGCTCACGAGGTCGATGCTGTACCAGACTGTCCAGTCGGCCTACCAAACAGGAGAAGTTTCTATCATTATAACAGAAATTTGTTGAATCAGGACTTCGGAGAATATTCCATCTGCATCTATGGTCAGCTTGTTACATACTGCGGCGTCAAAAATGGACCATCGATGCACCATCCCTGACAAATGCAACGACGTCCGAAGCCTCAAAGCCTCATTCTCGGGATAGGCTGTGGTGGTTGCGGGAGGCGGGGAATGTCGAATCGTGGCGCAGGTCGGTTGGATCTTGGCAAACGCCCCTCTTGGATTCTACAGCGCATCCCAACGCCAGATGTGACGCGTTACATACTTTGGTGTATTTGGAGCACCATCATCATCATTATTTGTCGCATGTCACTGTCAGAAGCTCAGGTCTGAGGTCACGACACAGGCGCTTGGCCTAGCTAGCCTCCCGCTGCAGTGAAAACCGACAACAAAACGGCGCCTGTGGCGCTTACGCGTTTCAGATGCCGTGAGACGATCCATGATGCATATGCTCGACCCGCTCTGTTTGGTCCTGGGGTCTGGGACTCTGGAAGGAGTGCATGTTGTGCTGCCTTATACCGGTCATGAATCATGATACGTACGTACCTAGACTCGTTCTCGTTCTTTTTGTACACCTCAGTCCAAGGATTTGCTTGGCATGTGAGGCCGACGATCATGGTATTTCAACATGCACGGGCCGAGACACAAGGAACCTGTCAATCTTCAACCTTGAACTTGTCAACCTGTCAACAGTGAAGCGCCTACCTAGGCCTGCTCCTGCTGGCTGCTTACCGTCCCCAGAAGTAGTAAACATGGCCGATGGCAAGCCAGCTCAACACGGCACCAAGGCAGTCTGACAGAAGGGAATCCGGGTAAAAGAAGTCAGTAGTCGCTCTCAGGGTGGCGCTCCTGAGTCTCCTGAGTAGAGATGATGGCCGAGATCAGATGACCACGCTCTAGAGCATCAGCCTCTCACTGGCTTGTACATGTGATACCGTCCGATTTCGTTCAACAAAGAGCAACACATGCCAAGTCCCAACTGCCGACTTCACCGACCACTGACCAGTCACAACGTCCGTTGCCGCCGTTCCGTATGTATCCCGTCTTGGACCCTTTCCCCGCCCACTGACGAACTTCCCCGCAAGAAGGGGTCCCCCCGGTTTCGGGAAGCCCTGTCCCCTCCCTTCCCTCTTGATAGCGCCGGGGGCTGAAGACGAATCGAAGCTTGCTTTCGAAGAGACATCGAACCAAAGGTGTCAGATGCGCATGTACCACCATCGAAGAAGCTTAGCTCAAAAAAAAACCCCCCAAAAACCAAAGCAAAGCGTCAACGACGTATCGGAAAAAATAAATCACGACTTCGAGAAGGGCTTGCTGGAATGCTTTTCCGTCTCCATTGCGTTTTCTTGCGATAGGTGCCATGGGCAAACGCGTGCCATCAACTCATCGACATCAACCTCATCAGCAATCACAATCACATTGACAGCAACGCCCCAACCGCTCACCCCGTCCTACATGTCTACGTACCAGTTGGCAGTACATAGTACGACACGCCGTCACGGATCAGCGGCAAGGCGTCAGTGTCGCATTCGACACGTGATGCAGGCAGGCCCCCCTCTCGTGCTACCTACATAGGTCTGGTAGGCGAGTCGTTGAGCCGTTGAGACGTTGAGGCCTCGATGTATTGTTGCACACGCAGTTTACTCCGGCGACAGTCACACGGCATGAAGCACATAAGCGTTCCTTGCGGCCCTGCACAAGGCATTGTGCTGCATCGCCGTTTGTGACACAGACGAATGGCGCGGTCCGTCTTGGACACTAGGTACCTAAGGTACTTGCAAGTTGCCGCCGCTACACTGCGCGAAACGTGTGCGACACTCACGAGGTCAACTGATGGATATTTGGTAAATCTGAGTCATTTCCGCGATGTAGATGGAGATGCGCGATCCATTCAAGGCGGATGGACTTCGCTGCAATGAGGCGATGACGGTCAGGCAATATCTATGCACACAATGTATGTCGCATTGATGATTGTACCTAGGTGTATGCTGTGTGTAGTACATATTTTGTATGCGACAGTTTTCCACGACATGCTTGCAGCATGTCTTACGTGACACAATCGAAATGCCCGATGCACGTGAGACTCGCTTTTGGTCCTTTCTGTTCGGGAGAAGATGCCGAGGTGTCTCGGATCTCGGAGACATCGAGATGCTGACTTTGCCCCCGGGTAGGTCAAGTTATTCGGGTATGTACATGACTGAAAGACAAGGCCCAGGGGAAGAACAGTACCGGTGCTTTGCGTAGATTATTTTGATGTATAGGTCTAGTTATTTTTAGTTTTCTTCAACTTGCAAAGTTCCAAAATAAAGCAATGCAGGCCGATGTGTTGGCTCGGATAATTGCGCCAGAGTGTGCGTTGCTTACTTACTTTGTAAGTTTGTCTTGGCCACCTTCATTTGTACAGCCTCCTCATTGCGTCACTATAATGCACTCTCCTATGTACGTCCGCAACAACGCAGATACACTAGTTACATTAGGTACTCAGAATCAGTCCCATCTTTTGCTCCCTTTGTGTTCGCCTAGCGTGAGCATTGTAAATCCCGTACCATATGCCGACACTCCTTCAACACTTTGCTAAGTGCTTAAGATAGATGCAAAGTAAGCTAAGCCTACTACATAGTAGACATGCCCGTATAGACAGATGAGCATTTACATGACATGAATTTTTGACGCCTCACAATCATATCACCCATGCTCTCGTGGTTCGAGTTCAGATAAGCTGAAGGCCTGGGAAGCTCATCTTGGAATAAAAAAAAAAAAAAAAAAAAAAAACAGGTTTGCTCTCGAGACTCGCGCCCTCGGAGCTTTGAAGTTTGGTAAGCTTACGGTGAGCACCGAGCAATCGCCCACTGCACCAAAAGGGCACGCTAGTCTTCATCCATAGGTTGAGATCAAATGGTCACTTGTGAGTCTAAAAGAGCCGGTCTTTGCTTTCGCTATATTCGCTTCAAAACGCACATTGTACATATACCTACTATGAAGAGCCTAGATGATGATCATGATCTTGGTTGTGTTAGGCCACAGTCCACTGGCGTCACATCAAGCTTGTAAAATGCTTAAGTTGTCACGACTCACAGATCGGTACCCTGTAGGTAGCTTTGAGGTAATAGCCAAGTCATTGTTTTGCAATGCATCAACTCTGCTCGCCGCTCCGGAGTCCGACCAAGACTGACAGGTTGATTCTACAGCCCCATGACCTTGTCCCCTGAGCCCCCTCCAGGAGTCCAGTTCGCATGGATGACTATTGCAAGAACTTAGAAGAACTCGCAGGAATGGGACCTGCCTGAATTACAGACTAATTCTTATCACAATATTCTTTGAACTCGGACCTGGCCATCATCTTCGAGATGCAAAAGGCGGGAAACCAATTTTAATTTTTGGCGAGAACTTCCAAATCCAGCCGACTCTCGAGAGTCTGAGCACCCCAATCCGTATCACTGAGCAGGCATAGAGAGAGAGAGGCTCAGAGAGCGCTGGAGAGGCGGAGCTCTGAACAAATCACAATCTCGGAATCTCGACAACGCCTCGAGAGTCGAAACTCGAAAGTTCGAAACATGATCGATCTAGTCACTCTAGTATAGTCTATAGAGAGAATACCGATAGATCAGAGCTGAGTTCCTGTTACAACATCTACCATATAGAAGGGTTCATAGGAGTCATGTTGCCTGATTTGATCGATTAGTCTAAACCACGAAACTTGAAAGTGTGTGGTTGCCACTGATTCCAGGTTTATCAAAGGACGCCTCTTCATCCACTTCACCGAAATCAGACTGTCATCCAGAAATAGGCCATCAAGAGCATTGACAGTACTCCTGACGACCTAGACCCCGTCGCCCGAATCTGATCTGACTGATCAACACCAGTTTGACTGTCACTTCTCGACGAAGTCGATGAAGGTTAAGGGACCCTGGGAAGATATGTATGTCGGAACTTCAAAGCAGCGCATCCTTCAACGTGGAGGATGTTGCATCTTGCCTCTGCATATGTGCCCCTAGCTTCTGAATCTTCGCCGCAGGCCCGGCCATTGTTGGACAATGGAAGCATTATGTATCAAGAATTACGTCTACGATCTACGGATGATGGATCTGTCGAGGATTTCGTCACTTCAATTCGAAACTCCCACCAAACTTTAACTTTCCACACGGCTCAACGGTGCGCGTGGCGATACCCCGTCCAGTGTGCCCAACTGGCAACGAGCTATGCAATCATCAGTATGAACAAATTTGCATCTGTCACCACTCAGCTTACTGGTCAGGACTCAGGGCCCAGGACCCAGCACTGCTCAATTGCGCATCTCTACATGCGAAATGGCCGTCAAAACGTTCAAGTAAAGTTATTGCGTGTGGCCGTCCAAGATGAACTCAATGTGGCGATTTGGATGATTGGAATTTGGATCTCTTTTGCCAGCGCGGCTCAGAGCCCGGGGGGTTTGTATACTGTGTACATACGACCGCTTGCTTTGAGATCTGGGGCGTATAACAGCTCAGCAGTTCCAGGGGCAAACCAACCATTAATCGAATAATCTGGGCTTACTAGGTCAACCAGCAATGAAATCGAACAGTCGTTGAATGAAGAGGTGGTTTTACAGGTCAAGCAGCAATACCTGTTGCCTTCACCCATCACAATCTAGCTGGCATTCACTTCATAGATCAAGAAGCAATGGAGGTGTCAACTATCGGTCTAGATGATTTGGGTCCACAGGTGAAGCATCACTAACGTATCATGAGGAGGAGGATGATGGTAATGGACTGAACAGGGCCAAAGGACCAAGAAACAGTGAGCGAGCAATGAATAGATGAACAACCACCTGACCTGGTAAGTGGTGATATTCTTGCATATTACGCTCCTCAAGTTGAGGAGAGGCCCGAGGGGCGTATTGTTCCTTGGGGACCGCAAGAAACAATCTTGTCTTAGTGAACTTCAACGCCTCCACGGACCACGCGCCAATTATGAAATCGACTATCCTTCTCCAAGTCCCCGACCTTTCCCAGTCTCTCTTTTTCTCTTCTTCTCCATCTAGGTATCGCCACTCCAACCCAGATATCAACGCTGACAGCCTGACAAGACAATTCCCGACATTCAGAAAATCACATGCAACATCATCAACCCAAGGTCCAAGGGGACGGTGACCCATCTCCGGATCCCCCTTACGCCATAATTTCACAGTCTTGGATCACCAAGTCAAACCAATCTGACTCTTCAGCTCAGAGCCTCAGGCTGTGTCAGACAACAGCCTACTACAGCCGCCAATTCATCAAGATGAGAAAGAAATGATAGAACCCTCAATTAGATAAAATAAGAAATACGCAAAAGATTGTATTGTATAGGTATCCCAACAGGATCCATGCCTTCCAACAAAAAGTCCAAGATATCCACACACACATCGTCTATCCAAACGACAGAACCCATTAAGGAAAAAAAAAAAAAGAAAAAAAGACAAATCGCAATGTCCCAAACCGGTTGGAACTCCCACTCTACCAAGCAACCATGGCTAACGCACCCAGCACGACCGCGCCAACCACGGCAGACATCCGAGATGATGTCGCCGCGCCGGCTGTGATGGGCGGGGAGTTGTAGGCAGTCGTTGTCGAAACAAAACCGGTGATGGTGCCGATGTCGGCCGTGGGGGCAGGGCCGGCGGGTGACTGGGGCACCTCGGCAGGGGTTGTCATCGCAGGAGGCTGAACGGCAGGGAGCGTCTTGGGAGGCAGAGTCTGGACAGCAGGAGGCATGATACACTCGGTGCCGCAGCCGGGAATGGGAGTAGGCTTGTCGATCATGACGTGGGGCTCGATGGTCACGATGTACGTGTTAACCACCTTGTCGCCGGGCTTGCAGCCGGCCTCATTGTTCATACAGTCGTGTGTCAAAGGAACGGTGAAGACAGCCGTGGATTCGGGACAGACGTAGACCTTGGAAGTGATGTGCTTGGTGACCTTGCCCTTTTGGCAGTTAGGGCCGGGGCAAGAGGGTACGCTGTTGCTCGGCATGGGCGTGATGGCGGGCAGCTGAGGTGTAGTCTTGCCAGCATTTCCAGGACACCAGGTCTTCACTGCAACGATGGTCTCGGTAGTGACGGAGCCCACCGGGCAATCCGTGACATAGGCGGGACAGGCAGTGATGGTGTGAAGCCTCGTGGTGGTGTATGTCAAGGTGAGCGTCGTAGCATTCGTGCCAGCACTCGTGTCGTTATACCTTGCCATCGTGGGCACCGTGGGGAAAGGCTTGCCCGTGGGCTGGGCCGTGAGGTCGGTTGCCAGATTTCCGCTGTCATTGCTGTTGCTGCCCGTGGGCTGGGCCGGGAGCTCGGTTGCCAGATTTCCGCTGTCATTGCTGTTGCTGCCCGTGGGCTGGGCCGGGAGCTCGGTTGCAAGGTTTCCGCTGTCGTTGCTGTTGCTGCCCGCGCTGTTGGTCGAGCTGCTGGTGGCCATGATATCTTTCTGGTTTCCAGTAGTGACGGCCGCAGCAGACGTGTAGATGGCAGTGTTGTTCCTGCCAGCTGGGATCAAGGGCAACGTCGAGGCAGATGCCGCGTCTGACTGTGTCAAGCTGGTGTTTGAACCGTCGATAGGCTGAGCAGCAGCAGCAGACGAGGCGGACGTGTTGATGGTGGTGCTGTTGCTGCCGTATGCGATCGTGCGGGTTGTCGAGGCAGATGTCGTAGCAGGCTGTGACGAGCTGGTCGTGATGGTGGCGTTTGTGACGCTGAGGCTCATGGGCGCGGACATGGCAGTGGTGGTGGTGTTCATGAGGGCCAACGGGGCCGAGCTGGAGGCCATGGTGGTCGTCGTTGTCGCAGGCTGTGTCGAGCTGCTCGTGGAGACGGGCTTGCCGCAGTCGCCCTGGACAGAGGGAACAGCATCGGGACCGCTGCCAATGGCGAGCAAGGAAGAACCACAGTCCTCATTGTTGCCGACATGGACCTGGCGGTTGTCCATATCATACACAACGTAGGCGGCGCGCAGGAACGTGTCGCCAAGAACGGGGAACTTGTCATCGGGGATGACACCGAGAACACAGAGGTCGGCAGACTGCTTCCAGATAAAGTCATTGAAGGGTACATTGATCTCGGTCTTGCCGAACTTGAAGTTGACGGTGCCGTTCTGCTGGCCGACGTTGCAAGGCACTCGGTACAGGCCCGAGTTGTCATCGGAAGGAGGCGGCGTGACCCCAGGGAAAGCATCCTTGATCTTGTTGAAGTGGTCGGTGGATAGGGAAGAGACCGTATAACCGCTGTCGAGAAGTACGGGCTGGCCGTTGACCTGGTCAAAGATGACAGTGTTGGAGCCATCATTTTTGGTCATGGAAACACCGTCTAGGTACACCCAGTAGCGGGTGAGCTTGTCAGGGGAATCGGCAGCCGGGATAATGGGACGCTTCTCCAGATAGCCAGAGAACTTCTTGGTATCGATGCCGCCAAAGACGACGGAGCCGCGAGCGCTCTCAATGGAACGAATGTCAAGCGAGAAAGCACGGCTCTTGATGAATTTCTGGGACACCATGTTGTCGAGGATCATGGGGTAGTCGCTGGACCAGCCCTTGAGCTGAGGACCAGCACCCATGATGCCGGTCACGGCGAACTCACTGTCGGTGGCGACGCCGAACAACTGCTGGCTCAGCCTGGCGGAACCGATCTGGACGTAATCGTAACCGTACTCGAGCTGGGCGAAACCGGTGCCATAGTTGATTCGGTTGGTGATATTGGTGTCGACATAAGTCTGACTGCCGTTGAAGCGACCATAGGACTGGCAAGATGCAGGGTCGGTAGATTTGCTGCAGACGGGGTTGATCCAGAGCTCGGCCGAGCCAGTATCGAAGTTGACGCTCACGGGTTGAGGAGGAGTACCGACTTGGAGCTCAATAGAATAGAAGAAGCCGCTCTGTTGAGCGTGGACAGCAACGTCCTGCTGTCTTCGGTGAATGTGTTTTGACGGAGCACCAGAGTTGACCGTGATGGGATATCGGAGCATACCGGGCTCTTGACGCATCTTGTTGTCCATGGGGACTCTGATGGCCTGGGCCACCAACGGCAGCACTGCCAGGGACAATAGAGAGGACACCATGATGACGGGTTAATGCCCTTGCAAATGGCAATGGCGAACCTCGTGTGTGAAGTGTAGATTATGCGTATGTCGGCATAAAGAGTGACCGACACAGGGGGGTTGGTAAAGAGCTGTTTCACGCGCGCAAACGAGACTGAATCATGCCCTGGCCGAAATGAAGAAAGGAACGAATGGACGAGTCGAATCGGATGGACGAAACTGGCAGTGGCAAGAATAAAAAGAAAGAAAGAAGAGATTGGAAAACAATCTAAGAGAGTGACGAGAGAGCAAACAATAGAGAAGCCAAAGCCAAACCCCTAAACACGGACCGATGGGAATGAAAAGAAGACGGAGATGGAGGATGAGAGAAGAGTGGAGGAGGGAGCAGAGGAAGGTTGTATCATGTATGCAAACAAACCACGGATTCGGCTGTGTGAAGGAACCATCTCCGCCCGTCCAAGACCCCCAATTCTCCAAATGGCAAACCCCCATGGCGCCATGATTCAGGAACTCCTGTGCGCAAGCGACACCCGCCCCTTGCAGAGACGAGCGCATTGGTCCAAAACAAGGCATATAAACACCCGGAAACAAAACGGGCTAGCAAAGGGCAGTCCGTCGAGAAGCCGCTTCGTGAATCGTATCACAGCAAATTATGTGTACGCAAAAACGCACAGCAAACCACATGCATTACTCCGTACGGTAATACGATATACCTAAGGCTACTGCAAAAGTGCATCTGCAATAGGGGCATCGGCGGCCAAGCTCAGCTCATGCCACACTGCGCACGTCAACTGCACGAGAAATGAAGAGCGACAACGAAAAACGCCGCTGCGAACGCTGCCGACGCCGCCAAGCGGGCCATGGCCGGCTACTGCAGGAACCAAGAGGGGCTCGAGTGGGACTGGGGATCCGACCGCAGCTGGTAAAGTGACACTCCGAGTGGCAGACAAGTGACTGACGATTGGCAGACCGCGGCAGGAAGAGACGCCAAATGGATCCCATCTACCCCACCATCGCCCAGGAACCAGCCGGCCTTTCGATAATTCAATAATTCCACCCACATATTACGGAGTACGTACGGAGTACAGCGACCACCCGTTTCAGATTCTGCACGCCCGCCCGCGCTCGCACTCGTCCGTTCCTGCCCTTGGCCATTCTTGTCATTCGCGAGCCCTTTTTTACTCGTAGTCCCCGTGCGCGTTCGCCATTCACCCACCCATCGCGCCTCTTATTAATAGTTCGATATTGCCTCTCTCATCAACCAGCCGCGCCTTGTCCTCTTCTTCAGTGCTTCACCGGGTCATTTGAGGCACACGCGCGACGGGAAGGGCCTCGCCCACGCCAGAAAGGGGATCTGGCATCAGCATGTCTTCTTCTTCTTCTTCTTCTTCGTCACGTCAAGGGGGGGCGGGAACCCACCCGGCGCGGCGCAGAACGCGGCATTGACTGGCTACTGCGGTCCCTGCGCCAGGACCATGGGCGTGGACTGGGAGAAGGGGGAGTGAACTGAGATGCCGTATGCGCAGATGACGATTTGCGTGAAGTGAGATTGTGTGTCTTGGCCCTTGGGAATGGCTTATGTACCTAGCTGCTTCGTTCTCATCTGCGCTCCTCGTGTTTGCTTTTTTTTTTTCGGCAGACTGGAGTGGTCAACAAAATGGTCGCTGTGATTTCTTGTTCTTGAAGACTACAGTATATGTATACTCCGTATAAGGAGGTATCTACTATCCTGTAGAACCATCATTGTAGCCCACTGCGAAAGTGCAATGACGGACCCCGTCCAGTCTCCGGCTTCGAGGCAACACAAGCACAATGTCCTACATCATGCATGCCACCTGTGTACTGCCCATCCCGCCTCCAAGAAACACACGCGTCAGGATTCCGTCCGCCGCCAAGACTTTGTTTCGAAGATCTCTCCAGTAAAGGCGAAGCCCACAAATTCCTACGATGGGAATGGGCTCGAGGGAGTTTCAGTTTCAGCGTTAGGAGAAATTGCATTTGGCCTTTATGGCCTGCTAAGACTCTTAACGGCCTGCCTAGGTTTCCTCCCCTTCTCCTTGGCCTTGCCTGCCACCTGGGCAATGTGACCGCTCCACGTTGAAGAATTCTGGCAATGGTGCGTACGTTACGGAGTACACGTACGTCGTACATACATATCTTGTCTACGCCCGCTGCGCCTTCTCCATCATCAGAGGTTACCCTAGCAGAACCGCATCTTAATCTCAGTTTAGCGAGGTTGGGATCTATCATCTGTTGATGAACATGGCCCCGGCTTTGCCAAGAACCATGAACCTATGTACGTATTACGGAGCATAAATATGCCTACATGACATGTACGGAGTACTCCGTACTGTGGAAAATCTAAATTTGTACCTCGTCAAGACCATGCATGACGTCTTTGTGCACAGGGGTTATTGGTCAACATCCATCAACTTTCAAGTCGAGGTGCCATTCATGATTTGGTTTATAATGCCTTACATATTGTCGTGCAATCTCTTCATCACTGCACTATGGTAACGGTGCCGATGTCCTGCTTGATGTTGTATTCGGCGCACCATCAAGTCGCAGTAAGCCATTGAGTTGCATAGCGCCCTGCTCTTGTTGTGCCATCTCCATCGTCGCACGTCACTGCAATGCGTGCATATCATACGCTGTGTTACGCGCAGTAGACGCCCGCGGCCCAAGTCGAAAGATTGTCAACCTTCATTGCTGCGATGCATGCAAACACTCGGCCAAATCGAATATGCCTCCACCTCCAAGGCTCCAAACACAAAGGTCTTCTCATGTGCATCATTATGCAGCTCTGCGACACAGCATCCTCCACCGAGCTCGTCTCTGGGCAACGCAGCAACTCCGATGCTCCAGTCTGGATCACACATTGATGTTGAGTAGTATACCTAGGTATTGCGCTTTCCATCTTGCATCACGCTTGGATGTCGTAGCTATTCATGATTTGTGTTTTTGTCGTTTGCAGCCCTCAAACCAGAGTGTTTTGATCATGATTTTTCTGAAACAATGGAAGCAGTGTCTAATTAGCACAGTTTCGCATTGTACAGCGTCTCTCATCACAGTCTCTCAAGTCGTCAACACAATCTCTCATCGAAGTCTTTCACCATAGTCTTACAAGTCTTCCATAAAAATCCCATCAGAGTCCCATCGCTTGTCTCATCACAATTCCATTGCAGTCCCATCAGTCTCGCATTACAGTGCTCTCTCATTACATCTTCCTCAGTCTGATTACGTGTACAGTTTGATTCACCTACTTCTTCAACTCCTCAAGAATCGGCTTCTCCAAGGCTGCAGGCTTAGTAGTGCTTGCCCAACGACCCTTGACGGTACCATCACGGCCAATGAGGAACTTTTCAAAATTCCACTTGACACGCTTCAGTCCCATCAGGCCAGGCTGCTCAGCCTTGAGCCACTCGTAGAGAGGGCTCGCCTTATCTCCGTTGACATCAATCTTCTGCATGATGGGAAAGCTCACGCCGTAGTTGATCTGGCAGAAGTTCTGAATCTCGTCGCTGCTCCCGGGCTCCTGGCCGCCAAACTGGTTGCAAGGGAAGCCGAGGATCGCAAAGTCTTCGGGGTACGTCTCCTTGATGGACTTGTAAAGCGTCTCGAGACCCTCAAACTGCGGGGTGAAGCCGCATTTGGACGCCGTGTTGACAATGAGAACAACCTTGCCCTTGTAGTCTGCAAGGGAGACTTCCTGGCCACGCTCTAGACACAGTGGGGTAACATATGATTAGCACGGGTCTTTCAAATCTCAGAGATCAAAAGCCTGGAGGAAGCGCATGAGGGGGGAGGGGGGGGGGGGGTTCAAGACGAACTGTCAAGCGGCTTGAAATCGTAGAAGCTCGTCGCGGAGGCCATGGTTGCGAAAGTGCGGGGTACTTGTATTGAGGAGAATTGCTTCACGGAGCAATGCTGGGAAAATGGATGAGGTCGAGAGATGCCGCAAACTAGAGAAGAGGCAGCAGTAACGGAGACGAGTGGCAGAGTCTGTGTTAAGAGCGATGCTCTTGCGATGGCAGCTATGGAGGTGAGGCGAGCTGAATGATGACAAATTGCGTGGCGATGCATGGAGGCAAGGGGAAGAGAAGGTCCGGAAGGAAGGAACACGGGAAGTGAGAAGAAATATGCCGGCGAGCGGTTCCTTAGTCACGTCGCAGTCAAGTGGGATGCTCTTGTGATGCTGAGTCCTGACTCCTGACTCCTGACCATACATATTCGAGATGCTGTGGAATCACAAAGAACGCCTCGGTTGCTGCAGTTGCCAGTCGCACGATTCCCGATTCCAGCCATTGGCAGGAACGGAGCGGGCGGATCTCCCTTCTCTAAGACACCGCCCGCCCATCATGGCTTACCTTAACGTAAGTACCTACCTCAATTACCTCTCGCAGGCTTGGGGCGAGGCCATTTGTTCTATGCCCATATGTGACACGCCATGGCAAGCACGAACTTCGTGAATTACTCCCTCCTTCTGCCCGAGCGTAGCAAAGAACTCGTCAAAGCTTGGGGCGCAATGATTGGTGCTTCGGAATGGCGCAGGCACACTGTCACGTCATAGAGCTGCGAGACTGCGTCCGCGCCGGCAAAGTACCCGCCGATAAGTCCAGATGACCAAACATGACCAGTTTGCGTCAAGTTTAGAGTCTCTGCATTCCAAAACCCGAGCTGCGACTGCCATAACCCAATCTATCATTTATGACTCCGTACAGCAGCTCGACTCATCTGTCTTGTCCGCCTCTTTCAAATCGCATAGCATGGAGGGAACGCGCAACATTGTAATAGTTGGTATGGCAAACCCTACCGGTCCTGTCATACGGTATGCCTACCTAGATCGTTGGATTTACGTATTCTAACTTTGCTCCCAGGCGGCGGTGTTATCGGCTGTACAACGGCCTACTATCTCACCCGACATCCCAAATTCAACCCGGCCCGTCATACCATTACCCTTCTCGAAGCTGGCGCCTCTCTTGCGTCTGGCGCTTCAGGCAAAGCGGGCGGCTTGCTGGCCCTATGGGCGTACCCAGACTGCATCGTGCCGTTATCATACGAGCTACACGCCGCCTTAGCTGCTGAACACGACGGTCCCCAGAAATGGGGCTACAGGAAACTAAGGTGCGGCTCAATCGAAGCTATCGTGTCAAACCAAACGCTCAGCAAAATGCGGCAGCCTAAACAGCATGACGAGGGAAAAGTATGGGAAAAGCTGCCGAAGCAGGATGCCGCCGCACAGGACAAGCTGGAGGAGGGTGCACTACCAAAAGATCTGGACTGGGTGAACCGAGATCTAGTCACAAACTGGGCCGAGATGGGACGCCCCGGGACAACCGAGACTGCGCAGGCTCATCCGTTGCACTTCACCACGGCCATTGGCCAACTCGCGCAACAGGCTGGCGTGCAGATGAGGATGAATTGCAGAGTCGATAAGATCACTTCGACTTCATCTCCAAAACACAAGATTGAGTACCTCGATCGCAACACAAGCGAGACAAAAGAGCTGGTCGACGTGACGGATGTCATCGTAACCGCCGGCCCCTGGACGGGAAGGCTCCTACCTCGATCAAAAGTAGAAGGATTGCGGGCTCACAGTGTCGTTTACGAGGCTGATGTATCCCCTTATGCCATCTTTACCGAGATCCAGCTACCCTCAGATTTTGTCCCTGAACACCGTGCCAAGTTGCAACAAAAGAGGATGCACAAAAATCGTGTTGATCCGGAAATTTACGCCCGACCATTTGGCGAGGCGTACGCATGCGGTGAGTGACACAGAGCTACAAACTCTAAACTCGCATGAACATCGTATCGAGTCAAGACAAAACGTGGCAAGCATATTGACATTCCTTCTCGTCAGGTGAACCGGACGTCGCGATCCCACTGCCAGACACGGTCGATGAGGTGCAATGCGATGAAGCCCAATGCGACGACATCATCTCGTACATCAAGATTCTGAGTCCTGTGTTGGGTTCGGCGCCCATCAAAACGAAGCAGGCGTGCTACTTGCCGCGGCATATGCGATTCGGCCAGGAGAGCGGCCCTCTGATCGGGCCGACCTCTGTCGAGGGGCTCTGGGTAGCCGCGGGCCATACATGTTGGGGAATTCAAAACGGTCCGGCGACGGGCAAGTTGATGTCGGAGTATATATTCGATGGCGCGGCGACGAGTGCCAATATTGAGAAGTTGGATCCTAGGAGATTTAAGGTGTGACGTTCCATATCAGGCCGTATACGGTATGTGCCTACACGTGGAGAAGTAAAGTAAAAATTCCAGTGTAGGCAACTTAGTGTCAGGCCATGTTTCCAGATGTGACAGTTCAAACTATGCTTGCGAGGTTACTGAGACGGCCCAGAGACCAGCAAAGGCAAGCTGTTGTCAGAAATGCTTGACTGCCGGCGGCAAGATGCTAGCATCGATAAACTGAATTTCAGAGCTTCTTGGTGTGCTATTCGGATTTGCTCACGCGTCTAGCACGAACATATTTGAAGGTGCGATCGCCGATGGGTATGCACCGCCCTCGAGCCCTCATTAAGACTTGGCACGGGTCGTAGGTATTTAGTGAAGGCATGGGCGAATCGCCGAATCGTGATCGATACAATTCGCGTTTTCCGCGACGCGCGATGCCAGACAGATCTGTCTCCGCCACAACCCCACTCTTCTTATCGATATCGCGCGGGTTGTCGATAAACCTCCAGACGGTAGAAAATTTGGGGCCCATCTCATCTGGGCGCTTCCAAGTTCACCACCGAACTATCTATCCACGTCCATCAATCCAACCTACCACCGACCCTATCGCGAATTGAACAAGAGAAAAGAAAAGAGGACGAATAACGTGGAATTATGGGCCGTGAACTACAAAAGAAGAAGCGCCGCTCCAAGCGCCAGCCAGTCCGGCAACCCAACAAGACCAAGAAGATTCTCAACCCACGCGGCAACAACATCATTGCGCAAAACTGGTAAGTCGCTCCTTGCCCTCCAAAACACAAAGAGACATGACATTGGAATCCGTAAAATCGATTCCCGAAAAAATGTCATCAAATCTGCATCCAGTATCTTCTAACCCGCCAACCCCTGCCCCCAGGAACAAGAACGAAACCCTCGCCCAAAACTACCGCCGTCTCGGTCTCCTCGCCCGCCTCAAAGCCCCCGCCGGCGGCACAGAAAAGAAACTCGCCACCGGTACCAGCGCCGGCACCGTAAACCCCACCCTCGCCATCTCAAAACATGACCCCTTTGCCATCTCAAATCTCGACAAGGCCATCATCTCCGAAGCCAAAGTCGAGCGCGACGCAGACGGCAAAATCATCCGCATCCTAAGCCGATCACACATCGAGAAGGCGAACCCGCTCAACGACCCGCTCCGTGCTCTGGACTCTGATTCTGAGGCTGAGGATGCAGATGCAGACGCAGACGCAGGCGCAGGCGCAGAGTACCCTGCATGGGGAGGTCTCGCGGAGAGAGAAGCCGCGGAGGATGCGAACACGACGGATATAGTGCGGTCGTTGATTGAGGAGTCGCATAACCCGGCGCCGAAGATGAAGAGGTATCAGAGTGAGGCGGAGAGGGAGTGGTTGCAGAGGTTGGTGGATCGACATGGGGATGATACGGGGGCGATGGCGAGGGATTTGAAGTTGAATCCTATGCAGCAGACTGCGAGGGATATTGGGAAGAGGTTGAAGAAGATGCAGGAGGCGTGAGGGGGTGGATGATCTCATGGAGGTGGTTGGAGGGGTTATGGAAGGGGGACTTGTAAGGGGGCTCACATACATTTATAGGTGGCGTTTTGGAGTTTTGATATTCTTTTGCGTATCTACTCACTATTTACGCTTTTTCTACAGTTTCTTGTTTCATTGAAAACTCTTGCTTACATGGGGATTAGATGTGGGACTACGTGCTATGTACATATGTCTTCTCCGCTTCAGTCTCCTTCCATCGGGCGTTAGATTCGGGGATGACAGTTCGTCTCTTTTTCTCGTCTCTGTGTCCTAAATTACGACCTTCGTTGATTGAGAATTCACTTATAGGATGATATATGTACTACTGTTTCTTCCTCGTCTGTGTTCGAGAATCTCGGTCTCCGTCTTATCATCTTCACCATTCCAAACCGTACGGCGTAAATACACATTGATCTACATGAGAAACGCAAGCAGCACAGCAAGCCACGATCTTCTTGGGCGGACATGGAACTCTGGGTATATATCCTCCTTTTCTTCCCACTTAGCCACCCCAAAGTACGACGCGTTACACATCGATGCTCATCAAAGCCACGCCCATTGTCAAAGGAATGAAGATAGTGGCAATGCAACGCAAGGCATCATGTATGTATGGGAGGCTGGAGCGGCAAGTGCCCGCCGACACGTGCGCAGAGACACGCGCATGTCGAGTCCCGCCTCCCGAGAGGGTATTTCGCGATGCGCTCACATGGGCTGTGGGAGGTCAGTGATCTCTAGTGCCCCCCTTTTCCTCTCTTCCTTTCTTCCCCTACTTGTTTTCTTCCGAATCCGAATAGGTAAGCCTATCAAACGCATTTACAATACATCCTCTCACTGCCAATTTCCAAACGGAGACTCACTCCATTCTTGACTCCTCATTCTTGTGGGCATTCAAAACCGACCTGGCCCTCTGGTTCGAGTCCAGCGCGGCAATCCCGCTGGGACAGTCTCGAGTCGCGATAATATCTTTGACAGCTCCGTATCGAATGGTTGTGCTCGTGAATGCGTGGCCGACCACGTTCCTATCGCACAGTGTGAGGGATGAAATGTATTGATTGTTGTGCGTCGCTGGATGGGGTAGCTACTCATCGAAAAACCGTCGGCATCCAATTCCTAGCTGGTAGCTCAAATGTCAACTATCTTGCGGGCTCTTGATCATACCTCCAGTCCAGTGAGTCCAGTACGTTTAGACTAAATCCTGACAACGCATTCCTAATCATATCATAGTCTCTCTTCGTTGGACAATAAACAAGATAAATAAAGGGATATATTCTCCTCTTCTCACCTCTTTACCACCTTCCTCCTACCATCCTAACAAGTATAGAAAAAACGACGCATTACATACAGAATCATGCTAAACTGATGAAAACCACGCAAATACACAATCATCCCGAGCAGTAACAAGCCCGCACGCATCCCAATGCAAACCCGTGCACAACCCGGATTCAAATCCAATCCCACATGCCAATCGCATCATGCATGAAGGGTATCCATCGCCACTGGCCTATCCCAATTCCATCCAGCGTTGGAGCCTGACGTGATAGAGATACTTTTGCGCAAGAAGACAAGCAGGAGACCGAAAAAAGAAATATGGAAAACAAAAAGAGAAAGGGGGATTGAGGGGGGAGAATAAAGAACGCTAAATGCTGCTAGTCGCGCCCAAACACGTGCATGAAATGATGACAGGTCCACCTGTTTCACCTTCTGACATCAGACAACCGCTTGATGATCATAACCAGGACCCCTCCTCCACAGTCCACAAATCTATGTCGCAAAACATGCTCGCATGCTCGAGGATTCAATGCCTTCTTTTTTTCTTTCAACAGGTCCGTATATGCATATGTATATATATATATATATATATATATATATATATATATATAAATATATATATCAAGACTGCATCATCATTGGTCCACGCGGTCGTAGCGGCCGGAAGGGAACTTGGCAGGCTCATCGCTGTAGCTGACCCGCGCGCCAGCGGCATACGTATGCGATGAACTCCCGGCGGGCAGATTGACGCCCCCGCCAGAGGTATACTCAGTGTCCTGGTTAAACAGGTCTGATCGGTGTTGAGGAGGCACAGCGCCATAGCTGTTAGGCTCATTGCCATCGTCATGGCTGTACGGATTTGCGTGTCCGTAGCGCGTGGGATCGACGTAAGGGTTGCTGGTGTCGTGGTCATCTGCATTGATGCGCTCGTAGGCCTCCTCATCGTGCGGCGCCATGGAAAACGCGGCCTTGTCGGGATCGATGTTGTTGTCGCCGGTGCGCAGCTTGCGATTGTCATAGCCGGGCAAGTTGCCGTGGAATTTCCAGTACGTGAGCGTGTAGGCGCTGACGAATGTCGAGGCAGCAAAGAGGAGACTAGACAGACACAGAGTTAGATCTGTGCACGACAGAAGAAAGGGATAAGAACAATGCATACCAGACAAAGACTCCCAGTCCCACAACGGCTTTGCTGATGTTGCATGCCTGCCCGCAAAGACCAGACGTGTTGTAGGCAGCTTGGGTTGCAAACGCCGAGAGCCAGATGATTGTGAAGGAGCCGTCCACGGCCAACATGACATGGGGCTCTGCCAATTTGCGCGTGCGTCCGAATCGGGGGGCCATGATCAAGTAGACCCAAGCTGGTATTGTGAGGAAGAACTAGAAAAAAAAAAGTAAAAAAAAAAAGCCGTTCATGTTAGCCGAATACCGTCAAAGGCCCTTGCGAGACTTATTGTAAAGATATCTGGGGAGTATTCGCCGTACCACGCCAAAGGTCCATCCATTGTTGCCAACGACCTTTGCATCCTCGCCCACAAAGACGGCAATCTCCATGCACCAAGCCACGACAGCCAGAAGAATTTGCGCGCAGTGCAGACCCATCTTGGCCTTGGGCACAAGGTCAGGATCGAACTCGAGACCCATGATGGGCGTGGTTCGCGTACGCTGCCTGACGTCCTCCAAAGTTACAGCGAACAAGAAGGAGGAAATACAAGAAGAGCTCGTAGAGAATAGGAGTCAAGATGCGCTGCAGACTTGGCGGACGATGAAAGCTGAAGAAGAGTTTGAGAGTTGAGCGCAAGAAGAAGGCTATGGTGCTTGCTTCCAGGATGAGGAAGTCGGAAATGCGAGAGAGATAGATGGTTCGTCACTGTTTTTGCTCTGCGGCGCTGAAGGGAGGATTCAAACTCGACAGCCGAAGTCGTCGCTCTGCCGACGTGTTGGTGGAGGGACTTGGTGGATGGTGGATGGTGGATGGTGGATGGTGGATGGTGGATGGTGGATGGTGGATGAGGTGGATCTGCAATTCAGGATTGAGGCTGAGTTGTCTTGTCGACCTTAATCTACAGTGGCTGTAACTGTGTGTTGTGTGCGAGCCCGATCTTCCTTTGCATGAAAGTATGTACAGGACACAAAGCCTTGCGACGAACAGGCAAACTGCATCTGCGGATGCCACGGGCGTTGTGTTGACAACAAGCGCTGTCGCCGTTATACGGGCGGGCCCATGACGGGAACTTGGAGACATGAAAGAATACATATTTAGAACAACACGTGCTTATGCCAACGTCTTCAAATTGATGGCAGCGCGGCAAATGTGATGCCATCTGGACGCAAGTACGCAAGTCGCAGACGCGGGTGGCTTGCCAGTGCCACGGACGCAACGGGGCGTTGCCAGGGACAAGCTTCAAGCTTCACCACCTGGCGGCGGCTGCCTCCTCCTAGTTCCGCCGTCCGCAAATCAACGCTTCGAAAAAGGTATGTATGTACAGAATTAGTTAGCGCCATTCTTTGTGCGACGACATCAGTGATGATCGGTCCATCCATTGTTTAACTGCGCCATTCAGGCCACGCCACAGTGCTAAGCCACAGGCTTCAAGGCGGATTTGCGGATGACGACAACGTCATCGACGAGATTATTATTCCGGGTCTTTGAGCGCTGCTTGGCCGCAGACATTGTAGATTGAGCTTGATATATTCTCGGTATCGTGTGTACAGACATGGCGTCGACCGGTGGCCAGAACATTGTACATATATAGCTAGTCTACGGAGTATTGGCTCCTCGTTGCTTCCGCTTCACCTTGGACGGAGAAGGGCAAACCTTGGCAGATGACGCGACGTCCTCGCGCTGCGTCGCGCACATGCCATCCATCTCCGCAGAACTCACATCAAGTCCTCGTCAAGCTATGTTCGCAAACAAGGCCCCCTTTTATCTCACTCTTCTTGGCATCGAGAAATAGCAACTTAAGTCTTCTTCACTGTCTATCCAACGTGGAGTGCAATGTATGGTGCCTCATCAGCGAAACACAGGCCAAGCCCGCCACAGCCAAGCCCAGCATGGTCAACCAAACGCCCCGGAAAGCATCCATGAACGAATCCATCACGCCATCGTACCAACCTGGTGGCAAGTGTCTCAGCTCTGCGAGGTCGTCTCGGATGCGGCGTATTTCGTCAGCAGCGTTGGGTTGGCCGCCAAAGCGATCCCACAGACGCGCCTGAAGGATGTTTTGATAGACGGCGGAGCCAATAGTAATGCCCACCGTGCCTCCGAGACTACGCGCCAGATCTGTGTGACTTGGTGAGAACAATGGGGAATCAAGAAGAAGTCGATATGATAGAAGAGGAATCGAGAAAGAAGAAAGGAAAAAGGAAGGCAGAGCGAAGGAGAATGGCCGTGAGCAAAACTTACAAGTCGCAGAAGTAACAACAGCCTGCTGAGAGTGATCAACAGCAGCAATGCAGGCCAGCAATGTAGTCGTCAACAGCGCGCCGTAGCCACCGCCAATGAGGAAAAAGGCCGCACTGCTGAGCCAGACAGACGATGTGCGGTCCATGAGTGTAAAGAAGATGATGCCAGTAATAATAGTTATCATACTCAAGATGCCAAGCGTCACAAATCTTCCCGTTCGCTTCATCATATATCCCGCCAGGACCGACATGAACGACACACCCACGGGCGAGGGCAGCAGCCGCAGACCCGCGTCCGTAGCAGAATCACCCATGACCTGCATGAACAGCGGCACGTAGAACAGCAGCGTCACCACCACCATTGTAGACAGCATATTCGCCGCGCACGCCGCCAGCACCGTCCGACTCATCAGCAACCGCACCGGGATGATAGGCTGACGAGCCCGGCCCTCCCACCACAAAAACACGCCAAACAGCACAATCGACAGCGGAATCGTCGTCAGCGGCAGCGGATGCGTCCACGGCACCTGGTTACCCCCCGAGTTGAGCCCCAGAAGCAGCAGCGTCAAGAACAAAGTCGTCAGAAACACCCCCATGAAGTCAATCCGTGCCAAGTACGACTTATCCGACTGCTTCGGAGGCACCTTGACCAGAAAATGCACCGCAACTGCCGACAGTAGTACGGGTGGAACCTGGACCAGAAAAGCCAGCCGCCAGCCCAGCGTCGTATGGTCATTCACAAGACCCCCAAACAAACCCCCCATCATGGCACCGGATCCGTAGCAGATATTCCCGATGCCCTGCACGATGCCTCGACTCCGGAGCGGTACCAGGTCTGAGCCTACAAACGTGGATATGCTCATGAGACCTCCTCCGCCGATACCAGCGACAACACGCCCAAAGATCATGGTCTTTTCGTCCTGCGCTAGCCCGCATATGAGGTTCCCTGCCGCGAAGACGACATTGCTGAAGACGAGGCCTGGCCCGCGACCGAATATGTCGGTGAGTCGACCTGAAATGGGCTGGCAGGCCGCATTGGAGATGAGGTACGCGGTCGCAAGCCAGGATAGAAGCCGGAGGGACTTGAATTCGCTGGCAATAGGCGCTGATAAGGTGGCGATGATGGTTGAGTCGACTGCGCCGAGGAACACGCCAATCCAGGTCGTGCCCATGATGAGAGCTAGCTTGCCGAATGATTCTTCCTTGTAAAGCACTGTCTGCTCCTCTGCCGAGCCGTCAATGCCTACGACGGCGGCAGTGACGCTGGTGTCATTCACGACGCCGTTGGGCGGCTGGTCGGGCTCGGGCCGAAGCAAGGACGTGCGCTCCGAGGCATTACGGACGGAGGCTTCTTCTTGACTATCGTGACGAAGGGCGATTTTGGCCTGCGCCTGGCGCTTGGTATCGCTGGCCATTTCTGGGCGCGGATTACGACAGGTGGAGAAAAGTTGAATGATATCACGATGTGAATGAGATGATAAGATGGATGGAGAAACGAAGAGATGTGCCGGAGGGCATTGGGCGCGCGGGGATGGCACGCAAGAGAAGTGTTTTGCTATTCAACTGTAGGGACTCCGCACGAAATTTTATACGCAGATCTCCGTCAATGACCTGTACCTCCGGTGCCTTCACTTATTAAAACTTTATCTAGATGTGCATAAAAGTGTTTCAGGCAGTCGGAGTCTGTCGGAACTGCATGTCAGATCGGGCCAGTCTGAATCAAACTTGGACTCTGCAGGGAAAGCGACTAAAACTTGAGAAGTATATATCCGCTGTTTGTCCTGCATCCATTGCTGACATGCTCTGATGACTGCTTGGCCTAACGGCCAAGCATGAGGGGTCCTTAGCTTATCTTCTTTTTACACCATCACGCTACAGGTTCGATTCCGCGGATGAGAGCGCCTTGTCTCCACGCTTTTGTCTTTGGTTGTATATTTCAGTGCCGTAACTACATAATTCCACCATTCTACAGAGCATAATTATTATATTCTGTAGCTACATTTCTATGCAGATATTTGCTTTTGGATTCTGTAGCTACATTTCTATGCAGACGTTTGCTTTTGCATTCTGGTGATTTGAGGCATCAAAGCACGCGTACCGCGAAGCCTGCCTTGTTAGTCTAGAATGGGATCATCTCTTCTGTCAGTGAGGAGATCTCCCGAGGAGAGGAGAGGAGAGAGGTTTTGGAATCGCTAGCCACGCTTCGTGCACATACGTGCAAACACGCAACGTATTTATTCCCGCACGTAGATTTTTCACACCAATCTCTTCTTCATCCTTCATCACCGCCGCCGCCGCTTCTCCTGCCTTCCTGCGTGACGTGGCGGCGATCGAAGCCTGTCTCGATCGGATCTTTTTCTCAGTCTATTCAACGATCCAGCTCCTCAAAATCTCACTGCCGCAAGTGCTCATTCAACGATGCCTCCAAAGAGGCAGTTACCGTCTTCAGGTGGTGCCCACAGCGGCATCAGATCGAAAGAGAAGAGGAAAGGTGAGCAAATGTGACTCGGGAAGTCGTCAGAGGCACAAGCTTGTAGTCCGGGGAGCCTATGATCCCAGGCACGCCTATTCCGCCGGGACGCACTGTAAGTCTTATTATTGTGTTCCATGTCATCAATGCCTTCAGTATCAAGAAGCTGCGATGTTCCACAGTCTAGAAAGAATCTTGAACCCTCTGCTGGAGATACCTTCCAGAAGTCCGATGATATTCAACAGTCGGGTGCTGTTGCAGAAACCCCAATCAGGATGTTAAGTCTGGCCGAGTCAGTGCCACAAGCCAAATACTATCGCCGTCCGTCAACCAGAAGGGGCCGCTCACTCGATGAATCGGCCATTACTGCTATCGTTAGACTTAGCTTCTCGGGAGCTGATGACCGTTTATTGGAGTTCAGCTTGGAAAAGCCAGGCAGCTCAAAGACACTTGAAAGCTTCATACCATGAAGCGGATGTTCGTTATGTAGGCCTAGACAGTGACTAAGTCGACTAGCTATCAAGTCGTTTAGTAATGTTAGTTGACCGCCATCCGCTTGATAGTCTCAAACTTTCAAGTATCTTTGACTTGCATGGATTTTTCACACTAAACGTCAAAAAGCCAATCATCAGCTTCACAATGATTTTCAAGGTACGACGACAATCACGCTGATCCTTCGAATGAACAGAGAAGAAGATGCAAACAAGCTACGCGTAACGCATGTTGTTGTTATCGTCGTGATATCGCTCTTTCTGCTCTCCTATGCCAACGCGGGGCACATCGTGATGACTTCTCTTTGACTGGATGTGAAGTTGTAGAGGAACCTTCTGGTTGAGGGACCACGGCAGTATTTGGCTGTGGCCCTGACTCAGAGGTAAGATAAAATTCTTTTATTTCTTCTTTTTGGCGGTTTACTATACGCAGCTGGACGGCCAGTCGAGGGTCAAATGATGCGAAAATTTTTGAGCAGAGCCAGTATAACTCCCGATCATTCTCCGCTGCGCGACTTGTATTTAGGTGCGACGTACAGGCGGCTAACGCGGAGTGATGAGCTGAGGTCGCACCTAGAAGCTATTTGGCCGCACGCACGACTCACGAGGTACGAACAGGCGGTTTGAGTGTTGCGAGAAAGCTTCCGATAGGCGATTTTCGCCCGTCAGGACGTCTTCAATGAGTATCGCTTTTGCAGTGGCGTCAGATTAGGACGATGAAGCAGTTGGTTTGAATTAAAAGACAGGGACTGAATTATTTCCTTTTGCATAAGCTTCGGGAAGCCAGAACGACCCAGAACAGCTGTTCCTCAGCGCTTCCATGAAAAGTGAGACTTGAGCTCGACTTTGACCATGATCGCGCTAGATCGGCCTCATTAGAGCTTCATATTTGAGCCCACATACCTCCAGCAGCGCAACAGACGACGATACAATGTACCTACTGTAGTCCATTGTAGACTGTACCTGTACAGACCGAGATGGAGACCACTATACCCTTTTGGGCTCGTCATGGTGATACTGAAGCCGTCCAGTAGTTGTGGTGGCCAGGAACGTCTTCCGAAACGCAAGAGAGGGTGCTGATGCGGTGCACAGTTCACGATGGTGAAGCAGATTCACGTCGGCAATTACTTGTTGAGTTGGAACTGACGTCAAAAGTTGGCGCAGTCTGCGACGGTCCCTGCAGCGGTTAAGCGGTCCCTGCAGCGTCCTCTGCGTGACTACGTCTTTTCCCCGAGCAGCCACAAGTCCGCTGTGGCACGGGACCCGGACATGCCTACACTAAATAAGAGACGGGGGGGCGGGGGGGGGGGCCGGGGGGGCGAAATCCAGACTTGGCCGCTTCAAACAGATTCCCACCCCAATCTCTCATTCCATCGAGCCATAATCCGGTCATTTGCCATTTGCCTTTTGCCTTTTGCCTTTTGCCTCTTGCCTTTTGGTCGACAGCCGCTCCTTTACCATTACCGACCATTCTGTACAACTCGACCGACCGGATTAAACCGATCGCGTTTGACTGGGCTGTTTGGCCCTTGATCAACACTCCTTTCATGAACTGCCGCCTCGACGACGAATAGCCCGACGGCTTCTTTGCATCACCGACCCATGCTTCACCCGCCGCCCGTACTTCACCCCAAGTAGCCAAGCAACGGCCGAGAAGTACATCACCGGCCAGCATGCGGTGGTTTGTCAACGCCCTGGCGGCTGCGGCGCTGCTGCCGTCGCTGGTTGCGTCGGAGAGAATGTTGCTTTCCAACTCGCTCAACTCATGTCAGCCCGATTCTCGATTCGAAGCCAGTCTCTTCAAGGTCGTCTATACCCCGGCAAACAACTCGGCCGATATTGACCTCGTGGCCACGTCGTCTGTCCAGGGAAAAGTTATGTTCGACCTCGCTGTAGTGGTGTACGGGCTGCCGATTATCAAGAAACAGGTGAACCCCTGCGACATCAAAGGCCTCGACGGCATTTGTCCCATGATTCCCGGCAAGACGAAGCTGTCGTTCAATGTACCTGTCCCCGGCGACGCCGTCAAGGCTCTCCCCGGTATCGCCTTTAGCATTCCCGACTTGGACGCCATGGTACGTGTCAAGATGAATTTGACCGACGGCAAGAACACCCAGATTGCCTGTGTGGAGGCGCAGATTTCCAATGGCAAGACCGTCGATGTCAAGGGAATCAAATGGGCAACCGCCGTCATTGCCGGGCTTGCGCTATTGGCGTCGGGCGTCGTCAGCGGACGTGGTCATCTCAACACGGCTGCGCACGTTGCATCCAACTCGCTGTCTTTGTTTGGCTACTTCCAGGCTCAAGCCATCATCGGCCTCTCGAGCGTGCATTTGCCACCTATCGCGCAATCTTGGACGCAAAACTTCCAATGGTCCATGGGCATCATCCACGTCCCGTTCATGCAGCGAATCTTTACCTGGTATCAGCGCGCCACCGGTGGCTCACCCACCAATATCTTCTCTACCCTCCTCACCATCTCGGTCCAGGTGCAGAAACGTGCCGTGGAGATACTGGCCGACCCTGTTATCGAACGCGCCGCTCGACTGATGCGCCGCGGCAACATTCTATCCGAATCCGGATCATATGTTGTCTACGGCATCCAGCGTGTGGCCTACCGGTCCAAAATTGAGACCACGAACCTCTTCATGACGGGGCTTACCTTTTTTTGTCTCTTCATCGTTATTACGGCCGTCGGCGTCGCCGCCTTCAAGGGCATCATCGAGCTTTGCGCGTCTGGGGGCCTGCTCGCCAAGGACCGGTTTCTCGAGTTCCGCAACGGATGGCGCATCATCCTCAAGGGCATCATGTTCCGTCTCTGCCTGATTGGCTTTCCGCAAATCACCATTCTCTGCTTCTGGGAATTAACGCAGATTGATTCCTCCGCCGAAGCAATCTTGGCCGTAGTTTTCCTGCTCACCCTTGTTGTCATCCTTAGTTGGGGCACAGGCAAGGTGATCCGGATTGCGCGGCGGTCCATTGCGATGCACCAAAACCCGGCGTACATCCTCTTCTCGGACCCCCAGTGCTTGAACAAATGGGGTTTCCTCTACATCCAGTTCCGCGCGTCTGCCTACTACTTTGTGGCTCCCGTACTGCTCTACGTCCTCCTCAAGTCCCTCTTCGTGTCCTTTGGCCAAAAGGCCGGCCTAGCGCAGGCAATTGGCTTTCTCGTCCTCGAGCTTGTCGCTCTGATTGCCTCGTCTGTCCTGCGGCCCTGGATGGACAAATCGACCAACTCGTTCAACATTGCCATCTACGCCATCAACTTTGTCAACTCCGTTTTCCTTATTATATTCTCCGACGTCTTTGGCGCACCCGGCATCGTCCGCGGCAGTGTCGGCGTTGTATTCTTCATCCTCAATGCCTCCTTTTCACTCATCCTCCTACTCATGGTTATGATTTCCACAGCCGTGACCTTTTTTCGCAAGAACCCAGACGCACGGTACCAATTCATGGCGGATGACCGCGCGTCATTCATGCGCTCACAAACACACCTCAATACGACGACGGAGCTGGATGCCCTGGCTGCGACAGCGAGAGGCGATAAGGGGGGTTACAAGTCTGGGCTGGACTTGGATGATGATGATGGGCATTTGCACCCATCGCACAGTATGAATCGGTCCGCGTCGCCGGTGAATCCGTCGATGCCGTTGTTCCCGGCGAGTAGAGAGCCGAGTCCGTTTCGACCGGCTTCTCCGGCGGGGAAAATGGGGTTGTCAGGGGGGGGAGCGCAGTCACCGGGGGGCCAGTCGCCTGGGGGACAGCCGCCGTCGGGATCGGGATATCGGAAGGTGAATAATTCTAGGTATGTCTTTTGATTTCTCTCCTTTTTCATTCACCATGTGGTCAAACATGCAAAGCTAACGAGTTTGGTCATAGTCCTTGGAAGCGCGGCGCAGGATACGACTAAAGTGTGTGGTTTTTTTGCGTGTAAAAAGTGTTACTGTACAATTAGATTTTCAGCACCCCCCGTTCAAATAGACCACAGTGTATGGGAGGGGAGAAACGACGCAATGGAAGCGGATTCATGTTTTCTAGTCTCAGCATTCTAAAGTGTGGTTGAGCTCATTCTTTTGATAATTTGGCGTCTTTCTTTGGGTTTGTTAGCATGTATGTATAGCTTATTAAATTGATGAGTGTTATCATTTGGATCGTGTTTTCGTCCGTTCAAACTGACGCTCAGGAGACCATTCTGCGGGCACTTACACTGCCCCATTGTCCTTGGGATGGTTTGTTACAAGCATTCAACTGACGCAAGTAAGTACGCGCATATACTCCAGACTCTTTGAAGCGACATCCGGTCTACGAATATGCGCTTAGAGGCCGACGATGTAGTGGTACACAAGAAAGCATTGCAGTCGTGTTTGAGCCTTTGCGTCTTGGTATGTACATGGGCACTGTGTTGGCATGGCACTCTCACCCTATCCCAGCCTCGTGGCGACTGCATCATACATATGCTCTATGGCCCCGACGACCTGGGACTCCCAAACTTGAAGGACCCCACTCTTTCCAGCATTCCATTTTGAAATGGACCACGTGATCTACGGAGTAGGGCTGCTCGGCTTAGGACTCTGCTTACGTGAGGGATGGTGAGGAGGAGAAGAAAAACTTTTGCTCACCGGCGACCGCCGTCAAGACATCCCGAAAAGCACAATTGGATTGCGATTTGATCAGGACTCATAAAACCGGCGAGCCTATAGGACCTCGAACGTACCTGCTCTCGGCCTATTCCTCTCACCATTTGAATGGTGGGGCACTGGGCGCAGTCGTCGCAAAAAGCTCATTTGAGATTCCGCGTTGGCCCGAGGCCTCTTCGGGCGGCACGATCTAGATCCAAAAGATGCCAAAAAGCCGTTGGCTTTCAGTAAGTTGCCCATGACGTCACAAACGAGTCATTCTGAAAAATACTAATATTTCTCCAGTTGCAGTATGCTAATCACAGAAAACGCGCGAGGAAGACAAGGTCGGCGATTTTGGGAACCGCGAGGTCTTCATTCGCAAAAGCGGGTGCTCAGGTATGAAGTACATACTGCGAGCACTTCGATCCTACATTGTTGGATCCATCAATCTTCTCGGACCATGAGACCTACTGGCACGAGCTTCAGCGTGTCCGAATGTGAATGACCCAAAACTCTGAGCTGCAAGGGCTTCGAGAGGCAGTCAGGTATGAATACATAGACTATATGTAGTGTTTGATGCATTGCTAATCATGCATTAGCTGGGCCTGGACCATCAGGACGGATTATGCTGAACGCAAGGCTTGCGCGAAGGTTGCTGGAGGACAGCTCGAAAGCGGCGTTCCAGCCATTGAATCCACCCCAGCGCTGGCATTCATTTCAATATCCGTCAGATTTCAACTTCGAACTCCTCATTAACACACTATTTAGGAAGACAGCTGGACAAATCACTGGGTCACCTGCGTCAACGTTCGACTTAGGGCAATTCCAACATTCGACGAAAAATTCGATGATCTTCTGCAATTATACGATACTACCTAGAGGCAGCAATCCAGCTAGATGGGGACTGATTCCATCGACTGTCTCAGCATCGTATGACTGCAGGAGATAGTCGAATTCCCTGGAGTGTTGGAATTGTCCTAAGTTGAACGTTGATTATGATTGCAAAGCAAGCATCATTTCATTGACTTACGCAGTTCCGGATTTTTGTGGCCATTCCCACACGCTTTTGAGATAGCCTTGACCGTGTATGTTCTGGCTGATGAGGGGCTGGATCATGATCAACTCTGTAGGAGAACACCGCCACCCCCCCTCCTGCAACTGGAGTGCCTCCATCAGTCAAAACAGATACGGTCAAGGCTATTTCAAAGCGTGTGGGAATGGCAAAAAAAAAATCGAAACTGCATAAAAGAACGCCATCGCAATTGAACTTCGATTGAATGTATATTGCAATAGATTCGCAATCAGACGTCTGAGCTCAAGAATGAACATGAAGCTGCGTCGGCAACGACGCTATCGCAACAGGGTTGTAATGGGTCAGTGTGTCGATTGGACCCGCATTGCAATACAAGTGCGATAGAACAGCAATGGGATTGGAGTGAAACTTACGAGGCCTGTTGCCGAGATCCCAAAGACAAAAACGAGTTCGCATGACAGTCCACTGTTGCTAAGCTAGAGTGGAGGAAGCGTGCAGCTGGCGTGGCGGCAGTGGTGAGCTAATGAAGCCAAGGCTGAAGGTCAAGAATTCAATCGAAGAATGGTGGTTGTACGCGAGGAGTGTGTGGTGACTGAAATACGACATATAGGCGGGAAACAACTTGACCCGTCAATATTTGAGTTTTCAGATAGACGAGTATACATATATGTACTCAAGGTACTACCTATACCTCTTGGATTCTATTTTTCTATCTATCAATAAGACTACTATCTATGCAACCGTAAAAAAAAAACTATAAATTCCCCTTTAAAATTGAAACCCATCTGAACTTCGTGGAAACCCCTTTGGAAACCGAAACTCCCGAAACTCAATTATATTCTGTTGAATACGCGAATGCAGCCATCCAGCCATGAGGGAAGAGTAAATCGATAGGTCCCTTCAAATTGTCAACGCTCTCTCTCATAAACACACCCTCTTTAACTTGTCAGTTCTCTCTGTGAAGAACAACTACAAATTGACACTGATTTTGGATATCAAACCTTGTAAGTTGTCATGTTTCGCTATGGAATATCTCTCCTGACGCGAACTGAAAGCCATAAGCAACAGGCGCAATAGATAATCGATGATACCCATGCCACTAATGGATGCCAGACCGCCAGTCAGCAACGACTGTTGGTTTATCCTCTGTATCGGAAAAAGGCGACGTAAGACAGAGAGCTTTTGTTGGCTTCAAATCTATCAAGTCCCCTTGGGCCTTCTCTCCCGAGTCGCGATGAGGCCGAGACATGCCAATGATCCAGCCACCTACAGAAAGCCACACCTGTTTCAGAGAACCCTTCGGCCGGCATGTATTCTGCTTCTCGATTCCTGCGTACGCCATCGGCTTTTGAGCTGCCCTAACTTTTCTTGTGCCACCCGCCTGGACCCCATGAGCTTGTTGCCTTGTGCGCCCTGTGCCCCAACTTTCAAGGGGTTCGCATCAAGACGGACCGCGACGCGGCAACGCCTCAGAGTCTTGGTCTACAACAAACATGCACCGTCTCCTCGTTTGCAGGTTGAGAGATTTCGCTTGATCTGCCTCTATCCCAAGGGCATCCCACCCATTGAGAGCCGACTGTTGCTTTGCTCAGGCAGTGTGCATGCAGCCCGGACTGCGGCCGCGGCTTAAGGCTCGGCCTTCGTTTCTGGACCTGGTACGCCACCGGAGCCGGGAGATTTTGTCTGCTGGAGCAAGGGCAGCATCGGAACCAGCAGAGAGCGAGGCATTACCGTCTGCGATCGCTCTGCCGTCGCCATCACTATTGTCGTTTCCGTCGCCGTCGCTGTCGCCGCCAGAAGCTGGGGTGGCGGTCGAACTCGAGACTGAGGGTGAACGCGCATTGCCTGCCTCGCGAGCTGCTCCTTCCGCCGCTACATCATCGACTCCACTCTGCGCTCCGGACCCAATCAGCGTTGCATCCGCCGCAGCAACGGTCCCCGAGCTGCGTCTCGCTCCACTCTCCATTGCTTCACCACCTCTATCATCTCCCCCCTCCACGTCGCTGTTGTCAACTCCGCAGCATTCGTCGTCCGCATCCGAGCGCCCCTTTTCGTCCCATTCAGCGCCGGAGTCGAAAATTCCTTCTTCCTCCAAGATGCCGCCTGTATGCGCCCCTGGCCCTTTAATTCGTTCAATCCCAATCGGGGCAGCCGTTGGACCGTTTCCGCAAGCTCGTCGCTCCGTGACGGCATCCTGTTGTTGCCCCACTGCCTCCTGGCTTCATGACTTCTGGTCCGCCTTCTGGCATGGCTTCACGCCGGATGTCTTCGTGGCCCATGGCGTCAAGGCCTCATTTCTCGGCATAAATGCTAACGGATGTCGAACAGAAAACCGAAAATGCTGGTGAAGACGCCGCTCACGCTGGTAAGTTGACGCTAATCAAGGACGACGAGACATAACACCGACACTGACTATTTGCGCAGGCAAGATCTACTCCATCTCTGGGTTCGAATCACTGACCTTACATGAAACGAGTCGTTCACCTACTGACCTCTCTTAGCCCCGTCATTGTGGCCGAGGACATGATCGGTGTTGCCATGTACGAGCTCGTAAGTTGGCCGTCCCTGGCTTTTGGACCCACGCTTCTTGGCTGACGTTGTTATCCTTCCTTTCCGTTGCGTGCTTCAGGTCAAAGTCGGTCACGAGAATCTTGTCGGCGAAGTTATTCGAATCAATGGCGACCAAGCCTCCATTCAGGTGTACGAAGAAACTGGTATGATCAGCAGTCCGCCTTTCAAGGTCTTTCGTGACCTCGTTGACTGACACGTTTCACAGCTGGCGTCAAGGTCGGCGACCCTGTGACCCGAACTGGAAAGCCCTTGTCTGTCGAACTCGGCCCAGGTCTGCTCAACGGCATTTACGACGGTATTCAAAGACCATTGGAAGACATTTCGAAAGTCTCGAAAAGCATTTATATCCCCCGAGGAATATCAGTGCCAGCGCTCGACCGAACCAAAAAATGGGAGTTTACACCAACGATGAAGGTGGGCGAACACATTTCTGGTGGCGATGTGTGGGGAACAGTATTTGAGAACTCCTTTATTTCGACTCACCGAATCATCTTCCCCCCCCGCGCCCGTGGTATCATCAGGAAGATTGCACCCAAGGGCACTTATACTGTTGCCGAAAAGATCCTGGAGGTTGAGTTTGACGGCAAGAAGACGGAATACCCCATGATGCAGTCGTGGCCTGTGCGAGTCCCCCGTCCCTCGACTGAGAAGCTGGCGGCTGACCAGCCTTTCCTGGTTGGCCAACGAGTCCTGGACGCTCTTTTCCCCAGTGTGCAGGGCGGGACTGTGGCTATTCCGGGTGCTTTCGGGTGCGGCAAGACTGTCATTAGTCAGTCTGTGTCCAAGTTCTCCAACAGCGATGTCATCGTGTACGTGGGATGCGGCGAGCGAGGAAACGAAATGGCCGAAGTGTTGAAGGATTTCCCGGAGCTCTCGATTGATGTCGATGGTCGCCAGGAACCCATCATGAAGCGAACGACCTTGATTGCCAACACCTCGAACATGCCCGTGGCTGCGCGTGAGGCTTCCATTTATACCGGCATCACAGTGGCCGAATACTTCCGTGACCAGGGCTTGGACGTGGCCATGATGGCTGACTCGTCGTCACGATGGGCTGAGGCTTTGCGAGAGCTTTCTGGTCGTCTGGGAGAAATGCCTGCTGATCAGGGTTTCCCTGCCTACCTGGGTGCTAAGCTTGCTTCTTTCTACGAACGTGCTGGAAAGGTGGTTTCTTTGGGTTCGCCTGAGCGCCAGGGAAGTGTGAGCATCGTCGGTGCTGTCAGTCCTCCCGGTGGTGATTTCTCCGACCCTGTGACAACGTCCACTTTGGGCATTGTCCAAGTGTTCTGGGGATTGGACAAGAAACTCGCGCAGCGAAAGCATTTCCCTTCCATCAACACATCTCTGTCGTACAGCAAGTACACTACGGTGCTCGATAAGTTCTACGAAAAGGACTACCCCGATTTCCCCAGGCTCCGCGACCGTATCAAGCAGCTCATTTCCGATTCGGAAGAACTCGACCAGGTCGTGCAGCTTGTCGGCAAGAGTGCCTTGTCGGACCCCGACAAGATTACTCTGGATCTGGCTGCGCTGATCAAGGAAGATTTCCTGCAGCAGAACGGCTACTCAGACTACGATCAGTTCTGTCCTATCTGGAAGACGGAGTGGATGATGAAGCTGATGGTGGGCTTCCACGACGAGGCGCAAAAGGCCATTGCCCAAGGACAAAGCTGGTCCAAGGTTCGAGAGGCCACCAGCGACTTGCAAACCAAGCTGCGACAGCTAAAGTTTGAGGTTCCTTCGGAGGGTCAGGACGTGATTTGCAAGAAGGTATGTCTCCTCTCTTGTCCCCCCACACTCACCTGTTCCATTGGCTATACAAAGTTATTAACCTGATTACACAGTACGAGGGTATCCATCAAGAGATGACGGACAGATTTGCTTCTGTCATTGACGAGTAAGAGTGTGGCGTCTTTTTCCGAGCAGTTGAGTTTACTGTACCTGCATAGTCGGCGCGTTGAAGAACGTGGGCCCTATAGAATAGCGTGGCTTCATGGCGGCATGGTGGTCAGTGTAAAGAGTTAGTTGGGGGCATCATCCCACGTTAATATTGTGCATGCATATCGTGCTCTCAGGTTTGTAATTAAGTGATGCGGTCTACCTTTGAGGTGTCGCCGATTCAGGGTCTGTAATTCGTTCTGAGAGACAGCGGGACCGCCTCCATCACTCAGAGTGTTCTAAACCAAAATCTCATCCATTGTCAGTATCTTTGCGTCATTGCACCTCCAGACACAAACCAAGCTCATCATCTGAATGTAACTGCGCTGCGCAGCGCAGAGAGGATGTGTTCAGGCACGGGACGAGGATGCCGACCCATGGAGCACGGTGTGACTACCGGTAGTCAAGGTCCGACGTGATTTTACATTTGCGGGCATAAATCTGGCACTTTTGGTCTTCCAGTGACTACATATATGCATCGCCACCCAGATAGAAGAGCAGCCTACGACAGATTCCGCAAAATGTACACACACACACACACACACACACACAACCAACCAAACATTACGTACACAATCATACACAACACCTATACTGTAAATGCCGGCCCTCAAATAAACTTTTCTTCATGCATCATACAAAAGCGCTACTCAATAGTAAAATCTCGTAGAAAAGAAAAACCAAACAAAGAGGAAAGAAGTGGGAGAAACATAACCTTACAGACTCATCTCCACCTCCATAACCTCCCGAATCCCCTCCCGAACAGCCTCCCATCCCGCCTCATCAAGCTTCCTCAACGGCCGACGCGCAAAACCCCCATACCCATAATACATCTCCATAGCCTTCTTCGTCCCCGCAACACCCGCCCTCGTCAACGGCCAATCCCCCCGACTCAACACCCTCTGCAGCTCAGCCGCTTCATCCGTCTTGCCTTCCACATACAGATTCCAGACCCGCACACACACCTTGGGCATCACGTTCGCACCTCCTGCGATAATACCACTCCCACCACTCACAAGAGTCTGCATCGTGAAGTCACAGAGGCCCCCAAAGGCCATGTAGCCGGATCCTTCCCGGGAGGGTGTCTTGGCATCCGTGCCGAGAGCCACGCGGGTGAGTTTCCCGGTATTCCCGCACGTGAATTTCGTGCCTACAATGTTGGGATGCTGGCCTAGTTGGATGAGGGTATCGCTGTTGAGGTCTATGCCGGAGACGGCGCCGGGGTAGTTGTATATGATGACGGGGAGGGGACTTGCGTCGGCGACGTCGGTGAAGTAGTTTATGATGGCTTGCTGGTCGGTTTGGAGGCGGTAGTATGAGGGGGGGAGGAGGAGGATGTAGTCGGCGCCTGCATCAACGGCTAGGCGGGTTAGTTGGAGGGTTCCGCGGACGCTGCCTTCTGAGGCGCCGAGGATGATGGGGGTGGAGGGGAAGCCGGCTTCGGTGAGGGCCTCGCGGGTGGCTTTTGTGACGGCGAGTTTCTCGGATCGGGTGCAGTGGATGGCTTCGCCGTTGGAGCCCATGACGACGAGGCCGGCTAGGCCAGCGGTGATGAGGCGCTGGGCGTGTTTCTTGACGGGGGGGATGTCGAGGTCTTCGGTTTGGGGGTCGAAGAAGGTCACGGTGGGGGCGTAGATGCCGCAGGGGAGAGGGCGTCGAGGCATGCTCATGGTGTCTGTGTGATGTGAGGGTGGGATGGAACTTTTTTTTTTTTTTTTTTGGAAGATGATGGACTGTGAGGGTTTGTACAAGGAGAGCTATGGAGGAAGTAGAGGAATCTCGAGAGGGGATTCCGAGAGGGATAATGGGCGCCACGCAGATATACCTCTCTGTGGTTCTTAGTCGGAAGAGTGGATGTGGTATTAGCCGAGGGCGCGCGCATTGGAAGAGGCATCAACATTCACAAAAGGGTCTACGGAGTAATTCTGACGCCTTTTGCCGCGTTTATCTACCTCCTCTTCATCCGGTTGCACATACTGTATGTACATAGGTAAGTCGGTCGTTGACATGATGCAAGCAGTTTGACCCATGAACGGCGTCCCACTTCGTCGGTTCTGTGGGGAAGTGGGGATCCCAGGGGCCAGAATGTGAGCCGCAGACACTTTTTCCACCAACCACGTGCGGGATGGGCTTGAAGCTGCTGGGGAGAACCCGCGGGGTAATCAATGCGATGCAGATACATACTAAGGTACCTAGCTTGACGGACAGCATGATGTTGGCTGATGAAATGATGGATCGACGGCTTTATCGGTACATAATACCAGGAGCGTAGATTTGGCAGCAACCGCGGCGTAGCACAGACGCGAAGGGAGTCACGCGGCGATGACAGGTCACCTCAGACCTTGGCTTCAGCGCTGGAGACGGAGAAATTGAGGGGCTCTGGGGTCTTATGTTGACTATGTACGGAGTAAATATGCCTGGCAAGTTGCACATCATCGCACTCCTTCAAAAGCATATGTCGCTAGACCAACTATAAGGGCGATTTGAATTGCTCTCCGTACCTCTCTCCCTCTTTAACCTCCCGTCCACGGCGATACATCTACACCACCACAATGGCAGGCCTCAACGTGCTCATGGTTAGTCTGCCATTCGTCCCCTGAAGCATCACCAACTAATCCTGTCAGATCGGCACTGGCGAGTATACCACTGGATTCGTCGGTGGTAGCGCCTCCGCGTCGGACAAAAAGGTCGGCGTCGTGGGCCTCACGCTCTTTGATCTGCGACGGCGTGGCAAGGTCGACAAGTTGAGCATGGTGGGCGTCAATGGGACCAAGTTTCCTGCTATCCGTGAGAGAAGCCTCGCCTTGATCACCATCACCATCACCATCACCACCACCACCGCTTACACCAGGCAGGCAAACACCTGGACCAAAAAATCACCCAGGTCTACAACGGCCTCGATACCTCGTTTGATTCCTTCCCTCCCAACGACCAGATCGACCCGGATGCCTACAAAGCCGCCATCGACGCCCTCAACCCCGGCGACGCCATCACCGTCTTCACTCCGGACCCGACGCACTACCCCATCGCGTTGTACGCCATCGAGCACGGCATCCACGTGCTTCTGACCAAGCCCGCCGTCAAGCAGCTCGACCACCACCAGGAGCTGGTGCGGCGCGCGCGCGAAAAGGGCGTCTACGTCTTCGTCGAGCACCACAAGCGCTTCGACCCGGCCTACTCAGACGCGCGCTTCCGGGCCAGCACCCTCGGCGACTTCAACTACTTCTACAGCTACATGTCGCAGCCGAAATACCAGCTCGAGACCTTCAAGGCCTGGGCCGGCACCGACTCCGACATCTCGTACTACCTCAACAGCCACCACGTCGACATCTGCGACTCCATGGTCCAGCAGCTAGGCTACCGGCCCGTCAAGGTCTCCGCGTCGTCCTCCCTCGGTGTGGCCACCGATCTGGGCTGCGCGCCTGGCACCGAAGATACCATCACCCTGCTCGTGACATGGGCGAACACAGCGGATCCTGCGAAGCGCGCCGTCGCTGTCTACACGTCGTCCTGGACGGCGCCCCAGCGCGCGGGCGTGCACACGAACCAGTACTTTCACTATTTGGCGTCGGGGGGAGAGATACGCGTGGACCAGGCGCACCGGGGATACGACGTGGCGGATGATGAGGCCGGCCAGGTTCAGTGGTTGAACCCGTTCTATATGCGCTATGCGCCTGACGAGGACGGCAACTTCAACGGCCAGACGGGCTATGGCTACATTTCTATTGAGAAGTTCATTGACGGGTGCCGCGCTGTGAATGCGGGGACGGCGCTGGAGGATCTGGACAAGAAGGGCTTGCCGACGCTGCGGAATACGATTGCCACGACGGCTATTTTGGAGGCTGGACGGCGGAGTATTGATGAGGGGCGCGAGGTTGGCATTGTGGTGGAGGATGGTGTGTGGAAGTTGGTCTGATTTTGACTGCATGAGGAACTTGAAGCATGTACGGAGTATACGGAGTACAAATACTCTGTTGAAGTCTGTTCCGTAAAGTTATCCTTGGAGAAGCGCTTGGCTTTAAGGCGGTGCCCCGCCAAAAGAGTGGAGAGTTTCAAAAAAAGTATCACGATTTACGGAGTACGATCGACCTCATTGCTCATCCAAGTCGATTGCTCACTCACTCACTCACTCATCGCTCACTTGTTCGTTCTCACTCACTACTCAAGTTCACTCACCACACTTTCTCAGTCACTCTGTCACTCAGCTACTCGCTTGCCACTCCATCCACTTATAAACCTCACATACCCTCCCCTACTCACCAATCACCACCAACCCAGAACAATCACCACCATGGCCTCCCTACCCCCGGACGACGACACCCTCCCCTCCCTCTCCAGTCTCCTCTCCTCCCTCAAACGCTCAACCCTCAGCATCCACAACCGCCTCACTTCCATCCACTCCGACGCCCAATTCGTCCTCCGCGCCGCCTCCTCGCCCTCCCTCCGGGGCCGGGCCTCCAAACCGCGTCCTCTCGTCGCGAACCAGCGCTGCGGGAGCTGGTATGTCCCACCGGGGAAGACGCCGCAGCGCGCGTGTGCATACTTTAAGAGCACGGATGGGCATGAGAGGGCGTGGAAGTGTAGCACGAGGAGGCTGAATATGCATCTGGTGGACATGATAGAGGAGCATGATGGGTGGGTTACACACTCTACATTATTTCGCGGTCTTCTTTAAAATATCCCGTCGCGTATCTCGTGTACTTTTCCCATGACCTATTATCCCATTTTCGTCGTGCTTCTTTGATATGATATGAACGCTTCCCATCCGTCCAGTCAGTACATTAAACTGACACCTGCTCTCCAGAATCATCATCGTCGACTCAACCCGTCGAGGAAAACGTACGTCTCCCACCCCAAACAAACCACAAACCTCCCCCTTGTACATATCCTCACCAATCGCAATCAATCACAATCGCAGGCATGCCCGATGCCCTTTCCACGACCATACCCATCTGGTGCACCGTCCTCAATAACCTCCTCCTGCCCTCCCACCCGCTCTCCTCACAGCTCTTCCTCCCGCCTCACCTGATGGCCTCGACGCACACCCAGATCATGGCCCTGATTCCGGGATTCGTACAGGCGCTGCGGGATCTGAAGCTGGAGGCCTTGCCGGTTCTTACGAAGCCGCTGCGCCCGTTTTGGGTAACGCAGGAGTCGAGTCTTTTGCCTCCTGAGGATGATGTTTGCGCTTTATGCTACTCTTCTCGTTGGCCTCTCTCCTCTTGTTCCTGTTTCTGCTCTGAATCGATCGCCTCCTCTTCCCCCTCTTCCCCCTCTCCATCCTCCAAGGACGACAACAACAACAACAACAACAACAACAACAACAACAACAACAACAACAACAACAACAACAACAACAACAACAACAACAACAACAACAACA